>DWEH01000787.1:0-10620 GCA_018245815.1 Apyrrothrix aesculapus | reverse complement strand
GCTATACACGAACGACCAGCTACAGTGTTAACAGGTACGTTAAATATTTCATTATATAAAAAAAATACATTTAACTTGCAATATTTGTTTTTAAACAAGAAGTGAATAGAAGTACATTTTTGACATTTAAAGTTAAGCTAAACAAACACAGCTTATAATATGACAAAAGTGACAAAAGATTAAAACAGTAAGTGCGTAATTATTCTAAATGTTTCATTGATGCAAATCACTGTGCTTTTTGTGTTAATTCGTCAGATCGGAACTGCACCAACGTCACCAGGTAAGTCACGCAGTATCCCATAAGCTGAAACAAACATAAATGCTGTCATCAGACTGGTGCCTACTTCAAATTTTACCAAACGTATATCTTCCTTTATAAATGAACAAGTATTATTGGAAACCGTTGATTTCTGTTCTTTTCTATCTAACAGTAAAATTACCTACTTAAAAGTGTGTGTTTACCAAACGTAACGAGAATAAAATCAATTTCTTAACTTTGAAGCTGTCGAGACAAAATGTCGTACTGAGAACTACATATCCACGAAGCACGCGTCAAGATACCCTGTGGTCGATACATTTTTTGTGAGATCAAAACTCATCTAAATTGTAACAATAATTAGCATATAGCTGTCCCCAACATCTACCATATAAACAGTATATTATATTATATCTTTTGTTTACTGCACATTTATAAAAATAATCAAATTACAAAACCGTTACATCAAAAGTCCTTTATTTTTCATGAACACTTGTCTTCTTTGGTGGTCTAGTTTGACTGGCCGATTGATCCAGTACTTACAGAAGCTAGTCTTGAGCCGGAGACGATGGGTTTGGTACCCGTCCAAGACAATGATGTGCATTATGATTTAAATTAGTTTGTTTTGTTCGGTATTAAAAATGGATATTTAGACATTTATATATTTACTAGCTGACCCGGCAAACGTTGTTTTGCCATATAAATAATTTCTATGTACTTTCTAGTGCCGACAGAAAATAACTAACCTATTTTAAGTGTGTAAGGATGTGGTATATGCACGAAATAGGTGTGTAATGCTGTGAACGATAAGGGAATATAGAAATAACAAACGCCAAGCACTATATTTATTAATAATTCATCATAATTTATTTCTGTAATATATATATACGTATCATTATTCGATAAGAACGGCAACACTATCAAAAAATATCAGTCTCTTAATGCTACAGCGTGAACAATATTTTTTGTTAGCCCATCTTTAGCTAACACAAACAAACTTGATGGTTTACCCACTCGAGAGCATGCCACGTATAATTGTCCGTGTGAAAAACATGGCGTGCTTAAATCTAAGCCACAAACCGACATCGTTTGGCCTTGGGATTTATTGATGGTCATGGCAAATGCCAATCGAATTGGAAACTGAACACGTTTTAATTGAATTGGCACATCCGTAGGTATTATAGGAATCCGTGGTATTAATATGTTTTCACCTCGGAACTTTCCATTTAAAATGCTAGCTTCGATGACGTTCTTCATTAATTTTCGAATGACCAATCGCGTACCGTTGCACAGCCGTGGCGGGTTCAAATTGCGAAGCATGATAATCGGAGATCCAACCTTTAATTGTAAATTATGCGGTGGCACACCTGGCAAATCCAGTGAGTTCAAAAACTCTGTCGGAAAATTTACAGTTTCGCTCGCATCACAAACTGTGTCAATAGATTTATATGATTCCAAGTTCCCTGGCAATAACTGTTGTATCTTCAGATTCAAATTGTCAACGTCTACATTTTTTGCCGCTAAAATTGCTCTTTCTGCAAGCCACTCATGATTTAAGTACTGTGTGTGTACATCAGGAAATATTTTTTCAATGAGAGTGTCTTGCGAGTCAACGATTGTGCAAAAATCTGTCGGTAATTTTACGCATCCAGTCTCATCTATAGTTACTTTTCCATCACCGATATCTAGGAGTTGTTTTGAGAATGTTTCAGCGGATGGATCTTGAAGCATTTGAACGCGCATATTTACTTTCAGCTGTACTTTTTCAACATTACGCCACAGTGTAGATGATTTTAAGCAAGCATTAATCTCATCAGCGTATGTTGAACGTGGAATGACGGGAAGTGTTTGCCTGAAATCACCTGAAAGGACTAACAGAGTGCCGCCAAATAGTTTGTCGTTGTTTTTGATATCTTTTAACGTCCTGTTCAACGTCTCAAGTGAATGTTTGTGCGCCATAGTACATTCATCCCAGATGATAATTTTACATTGTTTCAGCACGGTGGCCATGGACGATTGTTTTTTTATGTTGCACACTCCGTCAGGGTTATTTTGAATATTTAATGGCAGCTTAAATACTGAATGAGCTGTTCTGCCTCCATCCAATAAAGTTGCAGCAATGCCTGACGATGCAACGGCCAATGCGATGCCATTATTTGATCGTATTTCAGCAAGAATTAGCGAAATAAGGAATGTTTTTCCAGTTCCACCTGGTGCATCCAAAAAGAAGAATCCACCTTGTCCTGCTGAAACTGCGAGCATAATGCGGTCGTAAATGATTTTTTGTTCCTCATTCATTAATGGGACATTGCGAGTAACAATCGCCGCCATTTCTACAGTGTTGTACTGCATTTCACGATTCATTTCCGTGTTCATGAAATCAGATACAGCTCGATCTGGCGAATTCATACCGAAATGACTGAGTGATAAATTAGCAATTATAATGCAGAGATCTTCAATAGCAATCAATGCTTCATTGTACATAGCGTCGCTGAACGTTATCGTTACATCGTTGCATCGTGTACGATGTTGATGCAATATATCATCAGTCATTGAATCTTTGTGATTATCCCACAATATCTGTGTTCGAGCTGGAAAACATGTAGTTAACACTATAGCGAATAGTAGACGAATTTGTATTGCTGTACAATTCAATGCTGCTTCAGCAAACATACATTCCCACTGGTTGTCGTCTTCCAGCAAGCCGAGTGCAAGGCACGCATCTTTATACGTTGAATACTGTTGCCCATTCACTTTCCGTATATCTTGAAATGACAATGGGCCAGTAACATTAACCAACAACAATCGAAGATAAAAGCATTCAGTTTGCTTTGGATTGACTGTAAATACTCGCCCCAAAGCGTTTGATTTAAATAAATTGGGACATGCATCAACTGGGGAGCCTTGCTTGCGGGGCATCCATTTTTTTGTTTGAGCCCATGTGAAATAGCATGGTACTTGTGAATAGAGTAACGTTCGTGCAAAGGCACCAAAATCATCCGCACGATTACACAATTCGAAAAATTCAGTGAGTGTAGTTTTAGGTGGATTTACAGCACGATCAATTGCTGTCTCGTTCGTGAAAAATACACGCTGGCCGTTTTCGAGATGGACGGCTAACTGAACAACTGCTGGATCCCGTTCATGAATCGGGAAACCAAAGATACGCCAAGCAGCTTCATTGGAGCTGATGTACCGACCAATTTGATAAAGTGTTATTTCATCGTTTTTATTCACTGGTTGAGCATTCACGTTAGTATTTTCCACTCTAAACACAGCCATATCACTGCCTTTATGGACATACTTGCAAATGTATTTGATGCTCTTCACAGAACTGCAGAACTCAACATTAATATGAGCATTGTATGTCTTGCTCAACAGAGGTGAATATGGTACCACCCAACGATTATCAATGTCAATGTCTGTGTTGTTGATGTTTTTAATAAATGATCGTCCGCCATTATCGGGACTTCTTCGACGATATATTGGATATCCGTCGACATTTGTGATCGTATCGTTCGTGAAATCTTTAGGGAAATTTTTAGTGCATTTTCCATCTGCCATGCAAGGCGATGTACGATTAAGAGTACCGCATGGACCATGAATCATGTTCGCTGTAACAATATCAAACAGCAGTTGGTCAGTAGACGGATCTGGAAGTTCTGCAGAAATGATACTATCGATTTCTTCAGGACGGATTTTATCGATTAACCAAACCAAAATGTGAGCATGAGGTAATCCTCGCTTTTGCCACTCAACTGAATACAGCCAGCAACGTGTGCGGCCGAATACATGTAATTTAGTAATGAAACTTATTAAAGACTTCAACTTTTGTTTGAACACACGTGCTGTAACGTCATGACGATGGATTGAATTTTGGCCAGGCAATAGCAAAGATTCAATCTCTGGCCATTTTGGATTACATGTAAACGTGATAAATAAACACGGTCGTCCATATTCGCGCACGAAAGTCAGAGCATCCTGTATATATTCTTGCATATGACGTGGACTGCCCACATACGATGATGGTAGAATGACAGAGTTACCAATTTCGGCAGCGTCAGCGTTGTTGTTAATAGCGTCCCGCAAGTGAATGTACTCTTCCGCACGCAGCTTGAGTTGATTATATCGTAAGTATCGTAGTCGTTCGCCTTCTATCTTGGCGTACATGTCGACCATGAATTGTTGACAAAGCTCGCGACATCGTAGAATGACGTTGTCCCGGCCGCGTCGAATCATCAATCGGTACGCATAATAATCTTTCGAGCTAACGTTCTTGTTTGTTTCGGCTCCTGTAATAATATATTTTTAAATATTAGATTAAATCAATTACGATAAATAATTTAATTTTTTTTTTAATTAGTAATCAAGTTTAAAATGAATGAAGTACCTGATACGGGATCGCGTTGTTTGATATTTATGCAGTATCCGTCTTGTCCCTTCCAGAACATTAGCGGATATTGGAGAGCATCATATGAACGATGTGTATCAGCAATGAACTGAAGATTATTACTCCTTCTACGAACCACAATTTCTCGTGCGCCTGTACAATCGCCAACCATGATTCCCGCAACGTCGTCAACAACAGGTGCATTAAATCTACGAATATGCTCTCCAGCTGGTGTTTTATCAGGATTAATGACAATAGCGTGGTTATCGTTTTGTAATTTATGCATGTGTGATTTGAATATTTTCAACAATTCATTGTGCTCATTCAGTAAAGCGTCCAGTTCGCTCACGATGCGTTTGGCAAAAAATGAATCAAGGTTGTTATAGTCACAACGTGCATTCACACGATTGGCAAGTGCGCTTCCGGAATCCTCGCCGCCCATAAAGTAGATTTGTAAAAATTTATGTGCTTCGTTTGGCATTGGCAGTAATGAGCCTATTTTATGATAAACTTGGCCTCTAATTTTAAATGTAGAATTGTATTGTTGACCAAGTGAATTAGTATTTCGAACTATTTCTGTTGCTCCGAACGATGTCATTTGAAAGCATGAATTGAATGTTCGAATGGACTTCAAGAACACGTTAGAATCTGGATCCGTGCCGATAAGTAAACCGTTCAATGGTTCCGGTGGTGTTTCAATGTCGGGTAGTTGAACTTTTCCTGACGCGCAACACATCCCAGCTGGCTCGTTTTTAAATTTAAGAGCATGACAATTTGAACATTCTTTGTCCATAGCACCAATCACCACTTTTGTATGGGCATAATATTCCACATCAGGCTCATACTGGAATGCTAGCCGCAGGAATGAATCATATGTAAATGCTCGGTGTATCTGTTGGCGTTGCTGGTTGTTTGTTCTGCGTCTATTGGCTGTGAATCGGCGTGATTGTCGTTGTTGTAATCTTATCACTTTATTGCGTTCAGCTCGTGTATCTTCAGATTGTTCTTGACGCAATTGCGCCATGCTCACACGTGCATCAGTATTTTCTTGCTGGATTTCTTCTTCAGTTCTTTCGGATCTTAAATTTCTCTTGCTTCTGGTTTCACTTGTATTACGGCTCAAATTAGCCCCTTTGCGTTTTCGTGGCATTGTTCGCTGTACAAAATACACATAATTAGAACTAACAAAATTACTTTAGAGTGAAAAACATCGTAATTATATTGTTATTAACAACAATTTGAGTATAAAAAAAAATATACTTACAACAACACAAAAGTCGTTGTTGGTAGGAGCCCCTGACACGCGTTGAGTATTTTTAGGTTATAATTAATAATAACAGATATTATTAATATTATCTTATATTATTAATTTACTATTAATTAATTAATTGTATGATTAATTTAAGAGAGTTATTATTAGTATTAATTTATAATTAATAATGAGAGTTACACTGACATAAAAAAATAACAATTCTAAACGTCACTACTAAGTTTGATACATAAACACACATAAACATTAATGATGGCCGACAACAGTGGAGGGAGTGAGAGAAACAGGAGACCGGCTTCGGTCTCATCCCTACTCCGCGTTGTTCACTGGGTAGTTACACCGATATAGTCTGGCCAATGAGTATCCAGAGTAAAAGCGCGGAAAATTTTAAAAATTAATTAAATTACTAAAATAATTATTAAAAAATAGGGGTTGGTGATAGAAGGGCAAAAACTTAGGGTTGTATGTATTTTTGAATATCGTATCATAAAAAAATAAAAAAAAAATTTTTGTCAAAAAAATGAAAAAAAAAAAATTGAGGGGTGGACCACCCTTATTATTTAGGGGTGTGAAAAATAGATGTTAGCCGATTCTCAGACCTACCCAATATGCTTACCAAATTTCAGAGGAATCGGTCAAGCCGTTTCGGAGGAGTATGGAGACTAACATTGTGACACGAGAATTTTATATATAAGATATAATATTGTCTACATGGATGAAAATGAATGTTTGTCTCGTGAGCATTCGAACATCGTTCATGGTGTTGTGTTGTAACTTTGATGAGTTTTTGATACTTGAGTGAAAGTTTCTGTCACAGTACCATAAACGTAGATTATGCCATCAACATACAGCATTTACACTAAGCTACATATAAGCTCAAATCATTTGATATTTTGGGCAGGATATTGACGATGGTTGACAAAGCGTAGAGATATGAACTACCCCGAATATTTCAGAAAGAGCCGAATTTCATTACATTAAATTTTAGACAGATTTCTACTTTACAAAGCACTGAATGACTGATCATCAAAATTTCGGTAGATAAATCTGAAAACACTTAAACGTGTTGCTACTAATGAATGTACCTACTACACATATCGGACTAGAACGAAACCAGAGAAGCTGTAGTTGAAGTTCCTAAATTACGTCGATCGCCTATTACTTTGACACGGAAATAGTCCTGTGACAAAAGACGGAACGTACAAACTACAATTGAGGGTTATATCTCGAGAGAAATGTTGCCTATTAAAATACTCGTAATCATCAACATTATCATCCTCATTAACCTTTTTATCATTCCGCTGTTGGACGCCAGTCTCCTCTCAGAATGAGTAGGGTTAAGGCAATTGTCTGCTACGCCGGCCAAATGCGGGCTAGACTTAAACAACATTATGGAGAACTCTACGGTGCGCAAGTTTCGTCAAGATGTTTTCCTTCGCCGTTACAGTAAGTTACTCTTTAACGGCACGGTTCATCAGGTGAGATTGTAGTTAAACGCGAGCCTGTGGGTGTTAATAAGCAAAAAAACACAAGGACACATACCAAGATTGTCGTGGGCTTGGGCTTACGTGCGCGCAGCGACATATACGCCCGGTCCATCGCCGCCGCAGCGCTAGCACTGCCGCACAGCATGACTCAGTGCGTCCAAAACTACCTCACCATATGTCACACATGTCACAACACGTCTAACAAAGTGCACAGTACTCAACACGTCAAGGCATGTCCTGGTTTTAGCGATGACACTATCAAAATGCTTAGGTATAATATTTTGAACTGCTGAACATGCACTCGAAAAGTTTGGGTAGCTGATGCTTTGATACAATCTTTATGATTTTGTTCTGGTGACACTACCTTCATAAGTCTTGCAATTTCATGTACTTCTTTTAAATAAATCAGAACCACCAAAACTTCACTACCAAGATTTATATTATCTGTACCAAACAGTTCAATCCTCACACTTCAATTTGAATCGCGGAAATCCGTCTAACCTTCCACAAGTTCTAACAAAACAATCGAATTTAAACCCTAACGCAAGTGCGTCAAGTAAGGATTGCAAATGATCGAGCAAACGTCAATAGAGTTCAATTTACATTGACACGTCCGTGACAGTGGCTGGGGGCATGCAGTCACCTCGCGTGCGCGTGTAATACTGAGGTGCGCACGCGCATATGCCCTTCCCCTCTACATTATTTTGAGCCCTGCGTTTCCCTCAGCTCTACGGGTTATTCCCTATTATGACAACATTTCCCATTTTAGTTACTGCCTTTAGCTGTATTTTCCTTGTCCGTGTGTAAAGATGTTTAATAATTATAGCAAATGTTAGCCAATATTGTTAAGCATACGATTTACATTAAAGATACATCATAAAACGAAAAGCTTTTCAATATTTCACATTCAACTTTGATCTGTTTCTCTATTTATATAAATACATAATATAGTTATTAATTTAATTAATGTATTTATAAGCATTTCATACTTACTTGTGGTTTATTACCAGATCTCTATTAAACTTAGTGTTTTTGAAATAGTAAAGCACACAATTTTAATTCTGTTTCGAACAGACAAATGTCTTTCGTCACGACGATTATTTGGACCTCCAAACAGCATTATACTTTTTACAGTTGCGGATCAACCACTAATACAATTTGAAAAACTAGTATTATTGCCTAGAGAAAAGTCTATTCGATTCTATGAGAATCGAACCGAAATTGCACCACACCGTTTGTTTTATCGCCACAACAACATGAGACTCCCTTCGTTTGAGCGCACATGGCACATCACAACCGTGGAGCTAGTCGTGTCATCCGTCAGTTTCAGCATTGTAAACCGTATTACTGTAGCGTAAAAACGGATATCGCTTGACTTTGACTGATTTAGAACTAACAATCGGTTATGTACCGTAAGTTCGATAGCGTCAAGCTATTGTATGCTTTATTTGTAGGGAAGTATAGCTGAGAATTGCTTGTGTGCTGTCCGAATGGGCATGCGTAAGGACTTGATTTCGATTAATACGGAAAGTTTAATGAGTAAGTTGCGTCCGAGTCTATTTTTGGTCACACGTACACCAATGTATGGACAGCGGGAATGAACTTTGCTTAAGACTGGGTTAGAATTTCTAGTAACAACTAGAGCATTTGGGTCACATAATGAGAAACACCAAGTATCAGCTACTCCAATTCATCGTGCAGGGGAAAATACAAGGATGAATGAAACCCGATAGAAGACGTACCGCGTGGCTCAAAAATATACGTACCTGGTTCAACATGAGCACTAAATCACTAGCAGCAAAGTTTCTAGTTTCTAGCAGCAAAGTGAAATACCCTCAATGAAAGCCGACCTGCGGTAGCGGATGTCACCGTCAGATGAAGTAAGAATCAACTAGGTCAGATATTGGTGGCACGGCTACCGAACCTATCTTTAATATACACTCATTTATATAAACACTGACACAATAAAACATGGTCATTTTTTTATTCAAACTAAACGAAGGCCTTTTGTCCACAGTTGGCAGAGAACAAAGTCTTGTATGTTAGTATTATAATAAATGTAGAACATAATTTATAAACAATTGACTGACTCGTTAATCCAACGCTTACTGACCCTGACGGCTGCGGCGGGTATAGTGAGTTCGATTCCCACCCAGGGACAAATATTTGTGTGATGAGCACAAGTATTTATTGTGTCTGGGTGTAACGTAAACCTAATATCACGACTGTATTCCCCGAAGAGGTAGGTAGAGGAGTGTAGTACACTCCTACGTTTCATCAGTTACGTTTACGTTCCAATATGGAATAGATGGTGAGTGTATTGACATACACAGGGTACTAATCCGGACTCCGAGCCACTACAAGAAATGACTACTTGAAAATCTGGGTCTGGGTGTAAAACAAATAAAAAGTAGGCGTTCCTCGAGTGTATCAAATTAGAGTTAGTCGGGTGTTTCCCTGACAACGTCCGGCGCGAGAAACAATAAGTTGTTGTTATTCCGTCTCGATTCTTTCAGCTATTGTGTTCGGCTTTACTGATTCACTGTGGTGCCAGCCGTACAACATATTGAGGACGTACTTTATGTTTCAAATTGTTTGTTTCGAGGGGTTACGATGTCAGTGTCAGTCTCTACTTAGTTGATCAGGCAAAAGTATTATTATATTCCACGTCAAGCCCTTAACGGGGTTGACAGAAGTCTACGCGCGCCAAATATCTCTATACCTACAGACCTGAGTCGCTTCCTCTACATTCATTGCTCTTCACACACGCGCGCCGGTTTAGAAGACTGGCAAGTCGAACAAGATTGATGGGACATTAAAGACGACCGAGCCAAGCTATAAAGTTGCCCGTTACGATCCGGACGCGGCGCGGGGAGCAGACGGATGTGGAGATAACACACGGTGTACCTGAGCCCTTACTATCCGTTCTCACGCAAACTTGCGGCTCGTACCTCGAACGATCTAAATTTGATTTTATAAGTATCACATAAGAGTCTAAACTGTTTGGCCTTGAGCATCGACGCAAAGTCGCTAGTCTTGCAGTTTTCTATAGGATACATTTTGGAGAGTGCGCACCTCCTGTATAATTTGGTCCCACCTACTCCGTTCTACCATCGGACGTCTAGACGTACGGCAGGGTGCCATCCATATCTTGTAGACACCCCGCTGAACAGGACGAAACGGTTCGCTAAATCGTTTCTGCTACAGACTGCGAAAG
>DWEH01000786.1:0-10628 GCA_018245815.1 Apyrrothrix aesculapus | reverse complement strand
CGATTCCCACCCAGAATAAATATTTGTGTGATGAGCACAAATATTTGTTCTGTCTAAGTGTAAACAAAATATCTATATAAGTATTTATGTATATTTCTATGTATATATGTATGTAGTTATATGTTTGTGTAACACAAGCTCTCTTGATGCTCACTTTGTGATCAGATGGCCGTGTGTGGAGATGTCCCAAGATATTATTATTATTATAACACTACAATCACCAAACACCGTTTTCATAACAACACGAGTCAATAATTTTTTTTTGTAAATACCTACGAATATATGTAGGAATTTTGTAACAACAAATAAAGTTGGTTATGGTTGCAGATAGAAACTTATATACATACATATCTTCACGCTTGGTCCCTTACGGGGTAGGCAAGAGCACCGGATGCGAAATATCTCCAGAAACAAAATTATCAATAGACATTTATTTAGCAAAAAACTAATAGAGGATCTTAGCTAATGGTAATAACCCCAACTCGTTAAACGGAGTTACGCTGCACCTTCTAATTAGATTTTCAGTTTTATCTGGAATGTTTTAACGCTTTGAAATTCCACTAGACTACAAAATGAAAATAAAATTTACTGCCACTATTTCGCTCCGATCTATCTACACTAAAATAACGTAATAAATGACTTTTCCCTATTAATTTGACCCTTCGGGAAATAAGACGTAGATTGATTCGTTTCCAAAGTTACAAGTGCAAAAACATTTATTTTCAATGATCTTTTTGCATGTTCAAATTGTTTATGGAAAGGGGAAGTGGATTTAAGATTATATCGTATTTCGAGTTGAATGACGTTTTTTAAATTATTTAAAATGAACAACTCTAAATGATCATGAAAGGTTTCAAGAAAACAAAAGTGCTATAAAAAGTAACATCACGCCTGTATTTCCCTAAAGAAGAAGGCAGAGGCGTGCGGTTCTGCCACGACTTATCAGGTTTGTTATGTTATACGGCTCACCATCGGCAATCCCCGAAAAGGTGGGTAGAGGAGTGTAGTAATGTAACATCACGCCTGTAATCCCCGAAGAAGTAGGCGGAGGAGTGTAGTACACTCCTACGTTTCACCAGTTACGTTTACGTCCCATTATGTAATAGGTGGTGAGTCTATTGCCGTACACCGGTCACAAATCAGAATCCAAGCCACTACAAGAAATTTCTAGTAGTAAATTTAAGTTAGAAAAATCCAATAGTATCCGACCCGGAATTCGAACCCAGGACCTCTCTATCGGTAGTCGCGCTTGCAACCAACACGATCAACAAGGCAGCAGTGTAGTACACTCTCACATTTCACCACTTACGTTTATGTCCCATCATGGAATAGGGAGTAAGCCTATTGCCATACACCGGGCACAAATCCCAACTCCGAGCTAGTACTGAAAGTTTAAGTTACAAAAACCCAGTAAACTTCACGATATTATTTATCATCATCTTCATTTCCATTCATTTGATATAAACATCTAAATCCATTTGTCTCCCAAAGAATAACATGAAAATAATAGTCGTCAAAGTTGCACACAGAAAAGACGTATTCTTTTGGAAGATTCTCGAATCTTCCGTGCGCTGTTTGGCTACGGAAGTGTCGCTACGCCAAATATTTTATCTATCAGCTATCTGTTGCATTTCAATCTATGTCATTCTACTAACACTACAATCTCCCACTTTTGAACCAGAACATTATATTATGCAGAACTAGCGAAAGTGTAGACGAGGGTATCTGCGATCAGGGCAGTTTGCCTCCGATGCATAAAATGGACTTCCAATCAAATGACAGAGACTATTTTGCTGTGTACTAAGTAATGTAAATATTCCGGGTTGATTGCATGATTTCCGCAGAACAAGAACGCAGAATAAAAACATTCTTCATTCGAAACCACTAGCGGTAAACGTTTCCCTGCTTTCTTTCTCGCTTTCTCTTAATTAAATGCACTTTTGGTTGATTAATTGAGGTTCCGCCAGCATAATACAATTACTGACCCCACTTCGACAATACCAATTAATGTCTGAATGAGCTATTGTTACTGGACTTGAATTCTAAAAAATGAAATGAAATGCCAAAGAAATATACCATAAAAATACCAACAAGCAATTAATTTGTTACCAAAAATATTTTTTTTTTCATTCATTTATTTCATTATATTTTTCCTGTTTATTTTTATTTTGACTGCCTCGTTGGTCGAATGGTTGCGAGCGCGACTGCTGATCGAGAGGTCCTGGGTTCAAATCCCGAGTCGGGTACCTACTATTGGATTTTTCTAACTAGAATTTCTAGTTAAAATTTCCAAGAATGGTTCGGAGTCTGGATTTGTGTCCGGTGTGTGGCAATAGACTCACTACCTATTCCCTCGTGGGACGTAAACGTAACTGGTGAAACATGGGAATGTACTCTCTGCCTACCTTTTTGGGGGATTTCAAGCGTGATGTTACATTGTTTTTATTTCGCTGTAGATTTTTTAAAATACATACTTTCCTTCTCTCTATTCCCTTCCGCTATATTTCCACGAATATAACGTAACAATTTTCACATCGCTACGAAAACATTTTGATGGATATAGACAAAAAAATCTCAACAAAGTCGAGGCCATTTTCCAATGTGTATATATATTCGTGTGCCAAATCCGATGCCAGATTCATTTCCGCTCAATTCGTCCATCCGTCAAAAACTTTGTTGGTTGAATCAGAGAACGGTGCTTCGTAATCAGGTGCTACTTGGAACGTATCCACTTTGGCTTGTTCCCTCAACGGGTTCGTATTTCACACCTCTGTTATTTATGCTTTGAACAAATCTGATTTTGTTTATCTTTTGCCGTTTCCATGACGGAAAAATTTAAAACACAATTTACATCAATTTAGTCATGCCCATCGATGTTACAAGAGAAACAATGTACTCTAGTTTAAAGCGTATTGGATGTTGTTTATGAGTGGCAATTACCTAGTTATTAACCATTTAGTTTAATATTCGGTCTTATGTACGTCTATGTACGTAATATCCGGCCCTTAATCTCCGAAGAGGTAGGCAGAGGAGTGTAGTACACTCCCACGCTACACCAGTTACGTTTACGTCCCATTATGTAATAGGTGGTAAGTCTACTAGTATTGCCATACATCGGGCACAATTCTAGAAATTCTAATTGATTGAGAAAAATCCTATAGTACCCGACCCGGGATTTAAACTCAGGACATCTCAATCGGCAGTCACGCTTGCAACCGACACGACCAACGAGCCAGTCTACAACGACGAGAAAGTCTATGTAACTTCAACATATAATTGGATACGTCTATGACGTAAAAAATAAGACATTGATGTTGATTGCGGCTGAAGGTCTGGCAAAAACATAAATGTTTAAGTATGCAAATAAATAACTATTTGTTATGGTATGATATCTAAAACGAATCTAGACTGTGTGTTATCTACTAGGACTAAATGTCTATTCTAGTAATTTAACTGATTCTGAAACTGTAACTAGATACATCGCGATTAACTTCGATGCCCAATCGGCGAAATTGTAACATCAATAATACTATCGACTTCCAAATTACAATAAGCTAATCCCTTAAGTATCCCGTTCAGTCCCGCGTAAAGATCCCCGAAGGTTGAAATATCTGCCATTATTTTAAAAGGTAATTTACCCTTTCACAGTGAGTCATTCTTATAAAAGTCCTGTTATACAAAATGAAGTGAAACGTAAACATTTCAAAATCATTATTTTTATTTCTGTAACCATTTAAAGCTTCATAAAGAGTTGTTATTTTTTCATTTGTTCCTTCTTTTACAGCGGTGTCATTATTGAATCAATTGTTTTGTTCTGGAAATCATTTAAGTTCACAGTAATAAGTTTTTTTTTGTTCCGAGCCCATTATCTACTTCTGGCATTGTTAGTCATTTGCATTCGTGAATAGGCATTTCATTTTTGCGAAACTTCTGTATGAAATGGGCAGAAACTATTAAAACTTTATTTAGGTCGCAGTTCAAAAAAATAAAAAAATAATAATAAAATTTAGCGCGGGAAGAACAACATCCGGCGGCTGAGTCGTGTTTTTGTTTTTATGCAATCTTTTTAAAGTTTCGTGTTGCATACGTTTCGTTTATAAAGTAATTAATTAATGCCAGTACAGAATAGCGAGAGCTAATGAGCTTGCTTAGTTGGACGTCACCTGAACCTGGTGTTCGAGTGTTTTCAAACGCACGTAAACATCGTTTTCATGGATGCGCCTTCAGTGACATGTGATATCAATTATAATAAAATTCATGATAATTAAAAGATTTCAAAGTAATAATTTTCTAACTTAGAATTTCTAGTTACAATTTCTAGTATTGGCTCGGAGTCTTGATTTTTACACGATGTATGGCAATAGGCTCACCCCCTATTCCATGTTCAGGCGTAAATGTAACTGGTGAAACGTGGGAATGTACTACACTCCTCTGCCTATCTCTCCAGGGATTACAGGCGCGATGTTACGTTTAAAGTAATAATTTAATTTATTTGCATCATATAATAAATACTAACAGTGAACGTGTGAACATAGTGAAACAGTAAGAACCACAAGGTTAGTAGGCCGACTAATGAATGTACCGCCCCGGAAGGTCGTGGTTACAGATCTTGGCACGAACTATCGTGTAATATGTTCTCAAAGATTTTCGAATATTGAAAATAAAAATAAACTTTCAGTAGCTCAGTACGGAAAAATTATTTATGTTAGCACGTACCTACATAATCGTACGTTTGCCTTACTTATTTCTGGACAAGGTGAACTTTAATTGGACAATATGTCAAACGAACTTAAGAACTTAATACTATAATAATGAAATAAAACACAAGTGATATAAGATTAGATATTACTATGTTGGAAAACGATAATAAAGTTAAGAGACAACAATCATACTCGTATTTTATTGCGTCGCTTTACTTGTTCCAGGCCCAAAAGCGGCTCAATGCTGCTGTACAGCCGCAAGAAGGTCCGCTACCGGCGCGACGGTTACTGCTGGAAGAAGCGCAAAGACGGAAAGACCACACGGGAAGACCATATGAAACTAAAAGTGCAGGGGACGGAGGTACGTGTTTTCAAGAAACTTATTACTTTATTATCACATTTGTAATACAATCTGTTTTTAAAATATTTAGTACATACGAGTAAGAATTCGCTGTTTTTAGGGAAATTCGAAACATAAAATGTGTTCTAGAGCACAAAAAGGCAACTCCGACAGAATTTACAGCGCACAACGCGAAATAAATTTGAAGATCGTCGTTAATGCGTCTTGATGTTCCATACGTTTCCTCAGATCTCCCAGAGGTGCATAAATAATTTCACCTGCACTCGGGAAAATGTTGCCGGGAATCCGAGTCAAGTTAGCACATCCGTTACAATTTTATGTGACGAGGCGAGAGCTGATTTATCCAGACGACACACGGTACAAGGTGCTTACGTAATTGCAAGGTAGGCTGGCGGATCGCCAGGGCCAACAGTTATACAGCCAAAAACAAATGCTTCGCTCCACTTGACTGATCTGACAATTGTTTGGGGACACACCGTATTCAGTCTTGTAAACTTGATGTAACTGTGTCATTGGGAACTAGGAGAATAATTTGTTTCAAGTCGGGTGTGATTTTTAATTTTACTTTGTTGCTCTTGATTGTAGAATGAGCGATAAATAATAAAAATGTTAAATTGAAACCAACGGTTTGCACGATGTAATGAACATAAATGAAAAGCTAGTAATTTCAAAACAAGTGAGAAGAGTCATTGCCTTTTTGAAACTTTAAATGAGAAAACAAACAAAAAGCACATGAACAAGAAAGAAAGAAAGATAGAGGAAGCATTACAAATAACACAGCTCAGTGCTCCAAGTGATTTAAAGAGCTCGGCTGATTGTCGTCGCGAACCGCGCGACTGGGATTCATCTCACGAACGTCTGCCTCTATTTTAACGGGTTTATTTTTAAATCCAAAGGCTCTATTCAATTCTTGGGGGATGATAAAAACGTTCCAGTTCGCAATGTTCGAAGTATCACGAGATTATAATGAAAAAAGTTGGTTATTATGAATGAGTATAATATTCGTAGTCAGCGCTTAGGCTTGTAATTTTCCTGTCTTGGACCCATTTAATTAATTATAACATGTCTACTTCAGTGTGGGCCTCGTTACTGATAGACGTATAGAAACAAAGCACTTTCCTTACTTTACGTTACGTACTATGTGATATGAGGTTTTAATTATCAAATTTTAATTACAATGTATTATGTTCCCTCATTATAAACTATATGACGTAATAGATTATTAATAACTGATTAATAACTGTAAAACATCGTGTGTTGGAACAAACGAAAGGTATTTAAGCAAAAGGTAAAATAACAGACATAACAAAAGGGATTTGGCAGACAACCAATACAAATAATACATGGGCAATATAAAAATAGTTTTCATCAATAACATCGAACCCAAATATTGATGAACAACCACCAGCTGTCAACACCAGCAATATGCATTTTACGATCGAAATAAAATATATCCGATGCGAATAAGTAAAAAAAAAACGAAAAACAGTGGAATATCCTGCACATAAAAACACTTTACGTGGGATAAATATTGCTGACAGAGCCGTAAACGAAACGCGGGTAAAGGACAATACGGAGAGGAATGTTATGAGAATATCTAAACTTTCTATCACAAGTTACAGTAAAGAATGTCCGTATATTTGTATTGATATTGACTCCAAAACAAATAATGGAAAAATAGCAACAAATAAAATATAATAGTTGTTACCACCAACTTTTGTTGCGCAAAAGCCTAAATATTTTGGCATAAATAAAGCCTAAACAATTTAGGTGATACAACGTGAGCACTATTCTCTGGAAGCAATATTCTCCACATAAAAAATCTAATACAAAGTTTCGTTCCCTGTTTTACTATTATCGGTTCACTAAAAAAGTTACCTAGATTTTTCACCTCTGTTTAAGCTATATTTCTACCTATTGATTTCGGTTCAGCATTTGAGTCGTGTAATAGACGGATACGTGTAGTATACACTTAAATAATATTGACGGTTAAGTAAACTTATAGTAAATAAAACTTTAAAACTTAAACGCCTATTATCACCGAAGAGAAACGTAACATCACTCCTGTAATGCCCGAAGAGGTAGGCACAGGATTGCAGTAAACTCCCACGTTTCACCAGTTACCCTTACGCCCCATTATGGATTAAGTGGTGAGCCTATTGCCATACACCGGGCACAAATCCAGACTCCGAGAGACTACTAGAAATTCTTGGAAATCCAATAGTACCCGGAATTTGAACTCAGGACCTCTCGATCGGCTGTCGCACTTACAACCAACACGACCAACGAAGCAGACATAATAGTAATAATAATATTAACAGTCAAAAAATGTTTGTCCTCATGCTGTTGTACATTGCAAGCGATCCATAAACAACGTACGGTACGGACACACTTACATTGGTGACCTTTAAGGTCAAATTTTAAATTCCAAAGTAGTAACGGTGTGCGTAATATGAACCAGGCCTTTCGTAAATGCTGTAGAATTTCGTGTCTAGAGTGAGAAGTAAAAAAAGTCCATTCACAATGGAATAGTGAACAATAGGAATATTAAAATTATTGCTGTAATTTCAATTAAGAACGCTTTACTAATGACAACCCATATTTTAATACAAATTACTCCAATTAAGAAACGAAGCAAAGAAAGCCTTAGCTGTAACAGCTCATTAAAAGAGACTTAGAAAATGTAATGTTTGCATGTTACAATACAACGTTGAATTACTTTTGCAACTTTAAAGTAGTTCTTAACGCGACGACATAGAAAACATGGCAATAGAAAATACACCACGAAAGAACATAACTATATGCATTATTAAATATGACAGCAAATTGCTGGTTTTATTAAAACTACAAAGTAATCGCATGTGATATTTCTTTCCTCGTTGTATTTTGTTAAGAAATTTATTTTATTTGGAAAGGAACTGACGTTTCAAATGTTACAACTGACCTTATTGCGAAATTTGTGTGAAATTGTGCAAAGTAAAGAATTAAAACAAGCGAAATTGGCGTTCGTGGGAAATATTCACGAGCGTTTCAGTGTTTTAAAGGGCAACGGTTCTTAACTTTTATAATTAAGGTAACGTAGTCGAACTTTGTTTATTTAAGACCTCGAGAGTGGTTTAAAATTTTTGATAATCGCATTGACCAACGTACATGTATTAATCTGTATTTATGGCTTGCTATTCTACTGTAGACTTAAAGGAAGCAGGGCTTACCAGACTTGGACTTCAAAGACTTGAAGAAATAGATTAAAATAAACACATCTTTATCGCTTTTAAAGGATAACTAATCTGGTGATTTTTGAAGGCTAGTACTAAATACATATATATCTGAAGCCATTAGTCCCTACGGAGCCGATCTGGATAAAGAAAAATCCCTCGGGACTCGAATTGTCGAAACTAAGTATCGAAGGATCCTGTAATGAAGAAAAACATGAAGAAAAAATTTAAAAAAAGGTGAACACAGCTGTTTATTGTTGGTATAATTGTAAAAATCTCGGTAATTCTAAAGATCTGGTCATTTCCCTAAATAAGAAGACTTATGGAACTCAATCAGGACAGGTCAAATAGAAAGAGAGATCTGTACATTATCGAGAGAACATGTACATTATCGAGAGAACATGTACATTATCGAGAGAAAATGTATATTATTGATAGAAAATGTACATTATCGAGATGACAATATTTCACTGTATTTTCTAAGATATTCTTGTATCCTTTATTTAAAAAAAAAAACGTAATATCACACCTATAATCCTCAAAGAGGTAGGTAGAGGAGTGTGGTACACTCCCACGATTTACCAGTCACGTTTACGTCCCATTATGGAATAGGTGGTGAGTCTATTGCCATACACCGGGCACAAATCCAGACTCCAAGTTACTACTAGACATTTCTACTAGAAAATCTACGTTAGAAAAATCCAATAGTAATCGACCCGGGATTTCAACACAGGACCTCTCGATCAGCAGTCGCGCTTGCAACCAAATCGACCAACGAGGTTTTTTTTATTTTTTAAAGTTAAGTAAAAAACTACTACTTCATTTCATCAATTCAGTTTAGCTTTTTGTATTCATTTAACCATTTTTGTCTATCCATACTTCTACAAATGTACATACACAGGAGTGTAGCTACTTTCTAACAACAATAGTTTCAGAACTAGAAACATATACTCGTACCTCATAAATACCAGAAACGAAGAAGTCTTAATCTTACTCTTGACAATTATAGTCTCCTGCACCTGAGGCCAGTGCGAATATACAAGGCGACAGTGTTGCGTGCGGGCAGAGATAGGAGATAGCAGCTGAGCTATTGTTCTGAAACCTAGGTTGTGTAACTAGAGAATGGTGGTGGGTGCACTTTATGAAGTCTAGTTCATACTTTAGTGTATAAAACTTGTGTATAATTATTAAATTGTTTGTAGAAGCAACACAATTTAAAGAATAAGCAACACAGAGGACAGCGGTAACTAAGAATTGTGTATCGGGTCCTAGTATTTTCGCTAGTGTACAACATGTTATTAAAAAATTTGCTCATTTGCAAAAGTTTCCGATGTTAAAATTGGTTGTCAAAAGTGAAATTCCGAAAGATGGCACTCGCAAAAGAAATATTTAGTACAAATGACCAACGGGCGACAGGTGTTCTCACAATGGGAAGTTTGTTAACAGAACGATGAAAGACTGCAGCTACGCGACCCCGTTTCGGAAATTTCGCTGTTAAAGTGAAACTTAGCGAGCTGAGGTACACGTGTTATAAATTTTTTGTGTATCCAATACAATTTGTGATTGAAGTTGTAAAGTTTATTGCAATCAAAATTTTAAGTTGAAATACACATTTTGTACTTTTCAGCGGAAAGTAACCCGAATGTTGGAATTGATCAACCTTGCCAAAAATTTCTTAAAGACCCAAAAATTGCTTAGGTATCGCCGCCCATTAAATTCAGCTTTCCACATGAAGAACAATTAAAGACGAATGCAAAATTAGTAACAAATTTGCTAAATGCGCTTGATGATTATTCGGGGGTTAGCATTGATATGGTGAGCGATTAAAATTCGTTTCTATTTCAATGCTATCAAGTTCCTTTATCCAATGACGAGGTAAAAAGAAAGGTTGAACCCGCTATCCGCTTATACCTTTTTGCTTGGCTATATTCCAAACCGGCAAAACACTGGGCCCTGTATACACTGATACCGTGAAAGCCTCGGTTTCAGGTGAATTAGTATGTTTATATTTGATTTTAAAACGGGCAACGCTTTATCCTAAGATTATGAATTCAGCAAATACTCATTTGTTTGCGTTATTGCTAAACGTTGTTCATGACCTACGTTTTAGCAACATACAACAGCAAGATAATTCCATTAGCAATATTCGCTTACGCTATTTATTCAGCCATTTAATTTATATGAATAATCTTCTGACTGCACTGAATATAATTATGCTTTTCTATAAAATAACAACCTTAAACTTTTTACGTGCACAATTATCAAAAATAAACGTAACGTAACCTGTAATTCCTGAAGAGGTAGGCAGAGGAGTGTAGTACACTCCCACGTTCCACCATTTAAAAATAATCC
>DWEH01000785.1:0-10629 GCA_018245815.1 Apyrrothrix aesculapus | reverse complement strand
GTTTCACCATTGATGTTTACGTCCCACAATGGAATAGGTGGTGAGCCTATTACCATACACCGAGCACAATTCCAGACTCCGAGCCACTATTAGAAATTTTAAGCAGAAATTCTAAGTTCGAAAAATCCAGTAGTTTCAGACCCGGGATTTGAACCCAGGACCTCTCGATCGCCAGTCGCGCTTGCAATCACTCAACCACACTGCCAGATACAATTTATTAAAAAAAACACCAACGAGGCAGTCATTTTTTTAACGAAACCAAAAATTTGTTTTTTTCTATCTAGTACTAGACATCATAGCTTTTTGATTTATATTGACAACTCAATGTGAAGTGATCTCTACCTATATACAGACACACAAATACTGATAAAAAAATTATTAGTAGATGAGGTAACACATCCGCTGTGAAAAATTAATTTTCTCCAATCAACTGAACAATGAAAGCGGCTTTGTTAATTTTATCACTAATAACATTACGTGCTCACTGATTTAATAACATTATGACTATAATAAAATTTTCATAAATTGCGTCATATACTAGAATTTCTGCGTCTTCAAATTTAATTTCACTTTATTAGGCACTATTTTCAGAACTTTCAGAACGCAGAACCGCTTAGCCAGGATAATGAGACACAGGTCATATTAAAATACTAGCACTAGAGAAGTGGCTAATCATTAAGATGCTATGTTAGGTCTAAGTTTTCTTGGAATACAAAAAATCGTACAATTTCATAAACATTTTGCAAAAGTACATATCTTGAACTATATCTTCATTTAATTTAAATGAACCTAGTGTCGTAATTTATAGGTATGGGCACAAATTATTAATGAATTTTGTATTTAATCTAACTAATGTATAGGAAATAGACAAAAAGCACGTTTACTTTTGTGGATCTCTAAGGATAAATAAGAGTAATTAGCTAAGCTCACGATTTGATTATATTTATTTTAAAATCTCCTGTTTCCATTTGCACTTCTAAAGTATGTACCATTTTTTGCATCAGGAGAAAGAAAAAAATATCTATTGGTTATTATGCATACAACCGTTGCAGACATCAGTTATGACGTCATTTGCACATTTGATAACTTTAAACATGGCGACAACATTCACTATACACCATCCTGTTATTTTCCTTGTCTCTGCATGTCGCCTATGCTAGTATTAAAGTTAAGTTCAACATCAGAAAAATGGAATATCAAGATAAATTAATGTAACGAATGAAAATTACACAAAAGTTGGAAATGGCAATTTAATCTGTAATCGTTATGACGAGAACTGACGACTTTAAATTAATCTGTTATCGAAAAAATAATAATATGATAGTTGGAGTACAGTTAAATCTTCCTCACATTTAATTAAGGTCACGATAAGACTACAGCCACACTTGTGGTTCAGGTGTATGTGTTTAGTTCACACAGGTAAAGTTCCCATCCCTTTTTATCTCTGGAATTGTTCTAAAGCAATAAATTTTTTTGAAACCAAGTCAGTCTTTTTCATATAATTTAATCGGAAAGGAAAGGCATAAACTCAAATTAAGGTGTTTAAATTTTTTTGTAAATGGCAACCCTAGTATAAAGGAAATCTTTTAAACGTAATGTTGCTAACTTTGCATTCTACCCAATACTATTGCAACATAAAATTAAACTACACGCCTTATATACAGTACAAGTTACCTCCACTTTGTGGATTTATGTACAATTTGTGACACAGATTCAGGATCAGAGCGGCGAGTAGTCCAACTGCACAGTCAAGTGTTTCACACCCGCCTCCCTGAATATCCGGGCCGTTTGCTCGGTGACGTAGCGGGGGTCGACGCCCTTGGCGACTTCCAACTTGATAGCACCGACGTGGATGTCGCTGCACAGAGTCCAGAAGTGGGGCTCTTGGACAGCGTGGACACCCGCGAGACCAACGACGCGCGTGTACAGATTGGGTAACAACCGTTCTATTGACGTTGGAGTCCGTTGCATCAGCACACCGGCCGAGTCCCGCACTAACGGTATCACACTTAACGCTATGAGTAGCGCTATCGCCATGGAGCATATGGGGTCTGCTCGCATCCAACCAAACGTTCTCATGAGGATCGCGGATATGATGACTCCCACCGAGCCCAGGGTGTCCGCTAATACGTGGAGGAATACTCCGCGCATGATAGCGGAACCCGCACCGGTTGGCGCTTCTAGGTCGTCGTGCGAGTGGCCATGGTCGTGGTTATGCGAGTGACCGTGGCCCCCGTGCGAGTGACCACCGTGCCCATGGGCGTGGCCATGGTGGAACGCATATATACCCACCATGTTCACCAGAAAACCGAGGATCGACACGACAAGCAGACGCTCGTGTTTTACCTGCAAAATAACATTTGGTAAGATGCGAAATGTAGTCATGATATGAATTGTTTAGGTAATTTTTAAAACGTACATTGACTAATTTAAAATCTCGCCTGTAATCGCCGATCACTATCACGTTTCACCAGTTACGTTACATCCCACCTTGGAATAGGTGGTAAGCCTATTGACTAATGATATTATTGATAAAATACTTATAAAGAGTTCTAAATAAACTTCGAAATAAATGTTTACCTAATTCACCCAGACACAAAAAAACGCTCATGCTCATTACACACAAACATATTATTCCTGAATAAGAATCAAACCCCTAGTCCCCAGATCAGCAATCAAGTTCAGTAACCAATGTGCCAGTCAACAATAATATTAAATAATCAGTAATAAAATCAGCAGAAACAATGTAAAATATGAAAATGGTAGTATAATCATGAAATATTCAATTAGACCAATGCACTCAATTCATCCTTATCAGCTTTAAAGTATGTCCATATCAGCAATAGGGGGTGAGCCTATTGCCATACACCGGCCACAAATCTAGACTCCGGGCCACTACTAGTATCCGACCCGGAAATTGAACCCAGAACTTCTCAAATGGCATTTGAATGTATTAGTTTAGAATATTTCCTGCATTATATTGCAAGTAAAATCTGTAACTTATTTACTACTGGAAGTAGATGAGGAAAATTAAAATATCTGTGTTTTTGGTATAATGACCTTTCCTAAGTTCACAGTTACAGATATTTGCATATTACTAACATCTAGACAAACGAATTCTAAATATTTTGACCCTATCTGTCTATTTATCCAGGCTAATCTTCAAAAATATTCAAAATTGTTAAAAAGATTCTGATTGGATTTGCATAAACAGATTCGGATCACAGAACTCTTTTTCCAGAGTACTGTCATTTGTTTCACAATCAAAAAGAGGAGAGGCAACCAGGTATATTAAACGAAATATTTTTTATAATCAATCTGGCTTATATAGTAAGTCGTCAGTTATGGCTACAATAAAAACATCTGTACAGGGTGCCATCTTAAAAAGGAAAAAAAACAACCATACTTGTTTAGAAACAATACTGTGTCCAATTAAATATATTCAAAAAAAAAAATTGTCAGCATGCAATATGTCAGCAATTATCCTTACAATGGCCTAAACTGGAACGGCAATAGAAATCGTACACATTACGTGCCGGCTCTAATATTGTAAGTGTTAAGTAATGTCGTGGTCAGTGTCGACACTGTGGACAAACGAAACGTGAAATATCGTTTTTCTAATTTTCAATTACATTAGTTGCATGTAACGTTTACATAATTTACCTCGGTTCAATCAATGACGTAATAATTATATCGCAATGAATATTGACGGTGTCAATGTGTTTAATCGAACGACGGTAATTTAAAAAAGAGAATAAAATGTGAGAAAAAGCGTTCCAACATGCAAAGCGGATTTTATAACATCACTTGAACATTCGTGCTTGCAGTCAGCACTATTTCCAAATGCTTTTACGTTTCTAAAATGCATTAAATCAATTTTAAAATTATTTGCATTTCAAATGAAATTAGGACCTTACAATTTTTATGTCAGTTTTTAAAGCCGTATGAAATTAGAATGAAATTCAGACACCCGTAAAGAACTATTTCATTTTTTAGACATTTGAATTTCTAACAATATTCAAGTTCTTGTTAATGGGCGGTATTTAATGCTTTACTAACAACATAAATAAAACTATTTTATTATTTGGAAAATTGAGTCCATGATTTTTATGAAAATTTGTAATTGATTTTGACAGAAATCAATCTATATAAATAAAATGATAGAGGTCTGCCGTAGTACTACTGGATAGATGTCGATTAAATTTATTAGTTTTCCTTCTTAAACAGTTGGTCCTTACCTTAAAAAGAAGTTATTGCGATATCTTCATTTAATAAAGCTTTAAGAAACTACAATGTTAAGTGTTTTTTTAAGATTAGCAAAGTATATTTTAGCGTTCAATTTTTGGGTTTTATTCTCTTTACATAAAATTTCTTGTTAATATCATAAACAACACAGACGAAGTCGCGGATATTAGCTAGTAGGTAAAATAAAGATATATTACGTAATAAAAATGGTCCAAATAAGATATACATCATGTTCTATTTCAATATTCATAATCATTACATGTCAATGTTTTATCTAAAGTATGCTTTGTTTCATCCGCTCTAAGCACATTGGAAGTATGATAGAAAAAGACAAAAGAATCAGTGACTAAAATACTGCCATTGAGTGTATATGAATAACAGTGATAAGTTGTAACTTAAAAAATCTTATCTCAAAGTGAGATAGCGAGCTTAAGCACACTCGATGTGAACTTAATCAACATTTATAAGCCACCTTGATCATTATCAATTTACATAACCGTCAGTTGTTACATTCTTATTGGAGCAGCCATCATTAGGAGATTCTTATTGGAACTTTATCTGATAACTCAACAAAGATGTTGAACATTAAATTATGAAAATAATGTTTCAATAACTCAACAAAACAGTAAAAAATACTTGAGGTAACATTCAACATACACTAATTTTAAACAAATTCATTAAATTGTCTCATTATTCTTATCACTTGCCAAGTGAGCAAATTCAATTTGGCAATTACAATTTTATACTGTTTACTTAAGTCATAGGACTGCATTGTTATCAGAGCCTGTTTGAAAGATAGAAACGGTAATAGAAATTGGAATTTTCAATGAATTACAACAAGATACATTATTAATTCTTGTGGATAGTGATAACTACATTAGTCTGAATACTAATTAAATTTACAATAGTCTATGAGATGTACGTAATTTTTTTTTATCTAATACATATATATACAAAACAAGAGTGAAATGCTCCTCATAAGTATATCTCGTGTCAATGATGGCAACTGGAAATACAGTGAATATACTGACATCTCCTTTAAAAAAAATTACGGAGTTCTTGTAATAATTCGAGGCTATTTTTGCGTTTCAATTTGTTTGTACGAAAAGAGTGATGAATGTAGATGAGGCATGTCAGCTCTGTATGGACAGAGATATTTGGCTCTTGGTGCTTTCCGTCTATCCCGTAAGAGACCTGGTGGGGCAATTTATTTACAATAATAATTTTATGTCAGGGCCTGGCTCCTTGATCAAGTGATTGTGAGCGCAATGGCCAATTGAGAGGTCCTGGATTTAAATCCCATGATGGGTACTGTGTTTTTTCTAATTAGATTTTCTAATTAAAACTTTTAGTAGTAGCTTGGCGTCTGGATTTGTGCTTGTTGTTACACACACACACTATTCTATTGTGGGACATAAATAGAACTAGTGAAACTTGGGAGTATACTGCGCTCCTCTGACTACCTCTTTGGGGATTACAGATGTGATGTTACATTGTATCATTTTATGTCAAAAACTGGAAAAAAACTAACAAGTCACTACCTAACAAAAGTCTATAATTATAATGATTTTTCAATGAGTGTGGGCATGTATTATTCACATGTATGTACAAAACAGCTTGTACAGCCAAATTAAAAATAGGAGAAGCCCATCAGGACTGAAGGATAGCAATGTTTGACATGTGGCACTCTCTGTACCCCATTAGATGCAGTGATGATATAATAATAATAAAAATAATCTATAGGCATCTAGTTACAATATAAAAGTATGAACTGGCAACACTCTTACCTCTGGAGGCTCAATGGCTCTCTCAACTGCTTCACTCATGATGAAGAAAGCAATGAATAATAGAAATAGCCCATTCACAAATCCGGCTAGCACTTCTGCCCGTGCATATCCATAGGAGTAGCGCTCATTTGCGCGCCACTTGGACACCAGGGAGGCTGCCAGACCCGCCAACAGCCCAGTGCAGTCGAAGAACATATGGAATGCATCAGAAATTAGACCTGGAAGAGGAGACGCGAAAAAATTTTTTGAAAATAAAATATTTACAGTTGAAATGTAGCATACTAAAACACTAGAATCTCATAAACATAGTCGGAGAGTAAATTGCAATAATTGAGGAGTGAAAAGCTTAACACTGTGTAATCATTTTACAAATTTGTTATTATTATAAACAATTACTTACCTAAACTATTTGTCCAGACACCGTAAAACAGTTCAACAAACGCAAAGGATAAGTTTAAAATGAGGAAGAGAAATAAATTTCTGGAGTTATTATCAGAGTAAATTAATCTAAACCAATTTTGAAACTTCTCCCGGATTCCTGTAACCGAGCCTCTGGGCAGCCGCGTGTCCTTTTGCGTCAGCGGTAGCATTGTATCTCAATTTTTCTTCGAGTGCACGTATCACGTCATTTCAAGCTCAAATACACAAAAATCACGTATTTACACCAGAAACACTGCATACGTGTACTGCAAAGCGGTTTATAACCTCACACGATAATAAGTTATAACAGAAGTATAACAGAGAGATCACAGGTAAGACAATGATTTATATATTAGACGCATAATTTGTGTAAATTACACGTCTCAAGATAGTGATTTTTAAAAGATATTCAAAACTTAATACATCGTGTGCTATGACAACTCAGCCTGTCAATGCTACCATCTGCTGTCGTTAGTTATCGAAAACTAACACAGACAAAATATAATAACGAGCAAATTAACGTGTAGTCTGTGGAAAAAGACACATTGTAGATTATGGTACACAATTACTCCGGTGTTTATATATTTTTCAATTGGTATAATAATAGAGTCATTTAATCTGTACAATAATTTTAGAAATATCGTACCGTAATAGGAAAAAAGAAGCAAGTGAAGTACAATTTTTTAACTGAATTATCACAAATACAAAAGGTTATAAACGTGAACAAAATATTTTTGTTTAATATATTTAACAATTAATATATTTCTTTCAACTCAGTGTATATTTGTTTGTGGTGAATGATTGGCTGTCATTTATTCATATTGTTATATACTAACTTATACTTGCTTTGTAAGAGACTAAACATTATTTAATTGGTCGATATTGTGTGCACGAATATATTAACCAATAAAATGTGAGAACTCAAATGAAGAATGTGTAAATGAAACAGCATCCATGATGATTCATAAACTTTCAAACGACACTCGTTTCCGGAAAAGTTTAGACTTTGTCTATGTACAACATTATTAATTGGTTATGGTGTTTATATATTTTTTAAGCAAAATAAAATTATTTTAATCTTCATTGAACATCACATACAAATAGCAGATGAATAATATACAAGTATATGAATTATACGGAACGTACACTAATTTCTTTTTTACTATTAACTTCCTTCCCGCCAAGATTTCAAAAACATTCCACCGGAAATTCGTCTATAGATGCGTTTGTTTCCGAAAAGTGAACGTTTCACGAGTCAACAGCAACGTCTTTCGAGAAGTTCTAGGCGCTGTTTGCGACATTTTTCTTTCTTTTATCCGTCATTAATGTTTTATGTGATGAAATAACACGTTGTTTAGCGAGTATTTTCAATATTAGTGTTCTTAGTCGTAATAAAGTAACTGCTAGATTACGATATAAGCTAATATGGGAGACGAAAGCCACCCGAAAACTCTCTACGTCGGTAATTTAGACGCGAGTGTGACAGAAGAATTTCTATGCGCGTTGTTCGGACAAATAGGCGAAGTTAAAGGCTGTAAAATAATTCGCGAACCCGGCAACGATCCATATGCCTTTCTTGAGTTTACAAGTCACACGGCGGCGGCTACGGCTCTGGCCGCCATGAACAAGCGAGTATTTCTCGACAAGGAAATGAAGGTTAACTGGGCTACGAGTCCTGGGAATCAACCGAAGACGGACACTAGCAACCATCATCACATATTTGTCGGAGATTTATCGCCAGAGATCGAGACTCACATACTACGCGAAGCCTTCGCACCGTTTGGCGAGATATCAAACTGTCGGATAGTGCGGGACCCACAAACGCTCAAATCTAAGGGTTATGCTTTCGTTTCATTCGTTAAAAAGGCCGACGCCGAAGCTGCTATACAGGCGATGAACGGTCAGTGGCTAGGGTCGCGTTCCATACGTACCAATTGGTCGACACGTAAGCCGCCAACCAACAGGCCCAACGAAGGGGCGCCGAGTAGCAAGCGAGCCAAGCAGCCGACATTCGACGAGGTATACAACCAGAGCTCACCGACAAACACCACAGTGTACTGTGGCGGATTCACAAGCAATGTTATTACTGAAGAATTGATGCAAAACACATTTTCACAATTTGGTCAGATACAAGACATTAGAGTGTTCAGGGATAAAGGTTATGCATTCATTAGGTTTACTACAAAAGAGGCTGCTGCCCATGCAATTGAAGCGACTCACAATACAGAAATTACTGGACATACAGTCAAATGTTTCTGGGGGAAAGAGAACGGAGGTGGTGAAAATCAGGTAGGATGTATCTAGGATTGTATCTAACACCTGCAAGACTACAAAATTGTTTACAACAATATATGTATGCATGTTGATGTGTTGTAAACTTTAATAGCTTTAACAATAACTTTCACATAACATGATACAGGAGTAGCAACTTCTTTGACAACATATTGGATGTAGGTGAATAGAAAACTTCATTGTTGTAAAATGCTAATCAAATAGTAACAATTGGGAACAACTGGTTAACGAACCGTTTGAATAATAAAAAATATAGATTTAAAATCCTTCTGTCACATAGATAACCATGGTAACCTGGTCAACATGAGTATGCAATGAGCTGAATGCTGATAATATGGTATTAAATGACTTGCAATCAATGGAACATTAAAACATGCTGTTTTTTCTATCACTAACTTAGTATGAGATATCTAGTTTTACAAAAGCATTTGCTCAGGTTAGCTATAAATGATAGTATTTGTGATGATGCAATACAAATTTTTATTGTTGTATTCCCCTATATAAATATATATATTTATGCCTAGCATTGGGCTGATACAAGCCAATGATGATATTTTCCTACAATTTCATCTGCATGTTTTCAGCATGGACCGGTGTTAGCCTATGACATGTTGAATTGTGCCTAGACTGTGATGTAAACATGCATTATGGTTTGTTTACAAATTTTTGTTGAATCATTTCAGACCACGAATAGTGCACCCGCAGCACCGGCCGCGATGGGCGGACAGACACAATATCCTTACCCTTACCAACAAGGAATGGGTTACTGGTATCCGCAGGTAAATATATATTTTCAGTAAGCATACATTCATTAATATACCACATTAATATAAGTAAATTTAGCGACAACTCATAGCAAATATTAATTTAACTGTAACTTCATTTAAATTTAAGTATTTTTTTTTTATTGTAATTATCCCATAAGTCACTAATGAGATTATGATCACCTTTTTTTTTATTGCTATGAATATTTTGTCCTTATTGCTCACATATTTACGGCATATTTTATTAATTACATATTTTATTTATGAATAGTATTGTTATAAATTTTTCCCTTTAAACATTTTAGTTTGGGGACTATGGTATATTTCATCTACATTACAATATTTATATAATTAATATGAAGACAGATAATTGTTGAAGATGACTCATTAATTCTTAGTCATACATTCTAGCAGTTTTGGTAACTATGCAACACAGTATTGCATAAAGTGGTAAAACAATTACAAAATAACATTCAAGGGACTTCGAAGTTGAATCAAATGAGTCTAGCTATGTCTAATAAGATTCCCTGTTTTATATGCATAGATATACTTACTTATACACACCTTCCAAAGAATATTGAGTTCATGATCCGTTTGTCCAACTTGTCCTCAAATCAATACTTTTTGTGCCAAATAATTCAAAGTGCCAAAGTCCAATTATTGATTCTGTACTATTCATTTTAACCTTAGTTTTAGCATGAAATAACCATATCCAAAATTATCATAGGTTACAGAAGCACATGGAACTTGTTTTCCTCTGGTATTTTCTACAAACACAGTTGTGTTATATTTAAAAATTGATATCCTGGTACCATGTTTTTTAAAATTCAGTGGAATAATTTAATAGCCAAATTCTGTATAAAATTATAAGACACATCGAATTATTAATCAAACACCATTTTTACGGCTAGTTTAAGTGTCACACCTAGTGTTGAGCCTTTTTAAATGACTAGTTGATGATTTAATTTGTTTATGAATTAATTCATTTGTGCAAATTTTTATAAGATGTAATCTTAATAGTCAGTGATTTTAAAACATAATTTGGGGTATTTCATAATAAAAATGTTAGGTAGTTTTGAGACTGGTTTTAAAAGGACCCACATTTATATTTTAAGTGTCAA
>DWEH01000784.1:0-10634 GCA_018245815.1 Apyrrothrix aesculapus | reverse complement strand
TTACACGATATTACTCTTCTGAGGTGTATCTTTTCGCTTTACGTACTATTTGTAATTTTTAGTTGTTCAGTGTTTTTCTTAATTTCCATCCTCAACCCACATCCCCAGCGTGACAATTACGAGCAAAAACCTCTCAGGGGAGGCCTATGTCCAGCAGTGGACTTAGGCTGATGATGATGATGTTTATTATATATTGTTGATGATGATGATGATGTTTATATATTGCACATAAAATATATAATACATACTTGTTATTGATATTAATACAAGGCGAAAGATCTCCGATAGATTTTTGCTGTACGCGACATTTCCTCGGCGCACACAATGCCATTAAACAAGTGTTTAGCGAAACACAATCATTTTCTATTATCTTCACGGCCGGCCGAGCCCGGGGCTCAAAGGAATCGCGCTATCATTGTTTATGGAAAGTCATTCAATCAGATGATACAAAGGAAGCATATCGTACAGGTCGGGGCGCTCGTTAATCTTAATCTTGGCATTGTGCAGGTCACGATTGGCTCTGGAATACTGGATTATCTTGAATCTTAACTTCGCTTCGTATATTACGCACGGGCCGCAGCTTGTTTCATTACAATGTATACGGCTTGGTAACGGAAGGGGTAGGTGTAATATTATTACAAAAATTCATGTAGGAATTAATTAAAATTGTGCATCGGTTATGTTCATTATCCGTGTGCACAAAATATTTAACTCCTCACTTTATTGAACGCTAAAATCTGTTGAACAACACGGACAGTTCAATGAAATATGTATCTTTTTAATTTATGCTCTGTTTCTTACCATATTCATATTGAAATCAGTTTTAATGTGTAACAAAGAGAAGTAAATTAAGATTTTATTCTTTAGTGAAAGTTGCTTATGCAAGTAGGTTTTTAACTGCCGGACCGAACTCTTACTATCTTTTAAAAATTTAAAATCAGGTTTGAAAACCGATTAAAATACTAGGTCATAAAATAAGAACATCGGTTTAATGTCATGTTAAAATAGAGCCACTACCGTCAGCCCGAGCAGCATACATTAAATACAATGTAACAAATCAAAATATGAGGTGTGCCAACTTTGTCAGCTCGTTTGGATCTAGCACGTTCTGGAAAGTTATCTCGGAGTGCATCGGAATTACAACGTGCTCCCAACTTCGCGATTCGAGTCGAGACACGAGGGTTAGAGCCGCGGGGACTGGAAGAGACAAACAGACACACTAAGCTTGGTTGCGTTGCCGACGAATATTTGTCCTAGGAAGCGTTCATTTTCTGTCTTTGGCCTAAGGTGTCGGTGCGCATTGAAACGCATCTGCAAGTCCTGTGCGATGATGAGGAATCCAACCAAATCGCCACATGTCCCAGTTGACGAGCTGTATCGCTGTGTTCACTGCCTTGTGTGTATGTATCTTGTTAGTTGGAACTTCGTCAGTTACCTATTTCCAGTTTGCAATTGCGAATGTCCCTGCAACTACAAGTTTATAAGTTGGGTAGGATGCAAATGTAGTCATACTAACCTAATTTGTAATTCGTATTGATTTTGAACCGAATTATTAATGAAGTCCTCTCCTATGAATTTGATATTTCCATGAACCAATTAAACTTACAGTAAGTAATATTTGTAATACTTGAACTTCTCCCTATAGAACATTGAAGGCCAGACGAAGTCAATGTGTGAATATTAGGAAAAATAAGTATAAATCAATTCCAGGTCGGTTTTATTCTTGGGTGCTAAGGTACACATTTGTGTAAAACGCTACGTGCTAACTCTGAAGAGATACGTACGGGAATAAGCGAAGTTCCAATGCGCTTGAATGATAAGTTTTCCAACTTGGATTCTTTGCTTTTCAACTGGATGGAGTGACGTCTTTAAAAGTCGACATAATGAACTAGTGGATTGAAGCTGTTGTTAAAATAAATATTTTTCGTCATAATACGAGCCAACCATGTAGATGTATTGATTATTGTACCATAATGTCAATAAGGGGAAACTTGGAATACAATTTTATTTTATATCCTTAATTCCACGAACTTATCAGCCGTCGACAATGAAGGGTGTCGAAGTACGTGAATGAAATAACAATGATTGTGGAAACTTCAATGAAATAAATCTAGACGTCGAAATGTTGATTTTTATTACAGCGCGGCAATATTGGAATGGTGATGTTTTAATAAAAAGGACGGTAAATGTTAAAGAATAACGCCAGTAAATTAGTAAACCTTACATTTTAATCCTTAGAGAAAATAGTTTTCAGATTCAGTTACTGACAAAATCGTTATGAAAAGCTTTTTTTCTTATTGTAAGCAATTAAGGCTTAAGTCATTTCGATGTTGTCTCTTAATGTACTTTTGCAATTATTTCCAATTCCTCAAGTTTTTGCATAAATATTATAAAATATGTAATTAACCAGGTAAGGTAGTGAGTATTCAGGACTACTCACTGCGTGAGCTGTTTAAATTAAATCGTGAAAATATTTCCTTATTGCTTATTCATATTGGTTACATGGTGTTACAATCATAAGACAATATCATTTAACAACTTTACCGCAGTGTTACCTTTCTTAAGTTATTTGGTCTGTGATTGAAGTTCAGCGCACTGAAAGTAACGTGATACTCATTGTTACAAATGTGACTCGCCCATTTGCCCCTACATAGTTGTACTTCCTACATCATCGCCATCATCATCATCGCCATCATCATCACCGCCATCATCATCATTGCCATCATCATCATCGCTATCATCATCATTGCCATCATCATCATGCGGAACAAAGCTAGCGGATACAAAGCTAGCGGAAACTATCACGAAGTTAACTGTTAATCTTAAACTTATCCACAATACTTTCTGAAACGTGCCTATCAATCCGCTCTTGTTCTGCGTGATGGACTGCGGCCTGAACCCTTCCCGTGCTGACAGGAGATTCTTGACCAGCAGTAGAAGAGTTGATGATGGTTATAATGTAGATTTATTACAGCATTTCTAGATATTCGAAAATCATTCATGTACAGGAATGTGGAAAGCTATGTATGGTATACGTCTCTGGACAGGACCCGGTTAAGGTATGTCGTTTGATGGTTAATCAGGTGGTCAGCTGATTAACCATCAAACGACATAATCCTGCTAGGCATAGAAATTGTTGATACAGGAGTGGACACAATGTCTACTGCGGTCAAAGCGGTTTACAAAGCGGAATGTTAATGTATACTAAAATATTAAATATTTGTATGTATTCACATGTACATACATGAATATCAAAGTTACAACCTTATTAATGAGTACCACAGCTGACCATCTGCTCGGACGCTGCTACTGGCTCTTGTACCTGGCCACTGGCTACTGGCCCTTCATTTTTGTCAATATCGACTTGGTATTTCACATTTTTATTTGCTTTAGTTTTATGTGTCGTCTGTTTCTTATTTTTATGTACTTTCATGATCATTTCAACGAATTCAAAATGTAAAGTGTAAATGTATTATTATGTATTTGGTCTAATTGAAGTCAAATCGCGGGTGATATCGCGAATGCTGGTCGGTTCTATATTGCAGAACAATACTCTGAGTTGTTGAAAAATACTCTCAGAACTCAGAACTGAAAAAATACTCAGAAGTGTTGAAAAATAGAGATCTCTATAACAGGTTATTCCACATTCAACATTGCTTTTTTTCTCGTTTAATTACAATAACCTAGTAATAAAAACTAGAATCGACTCAACATATTCTCTGTAAGGCGGACATTTTCGTGTTTAATCGACTTTAAAGATCGTTTGCGGTATTCAGCGCGCCCGGCGGCATGGCCACCCTGGCAACATAATGGTGGACGCGTCCTGCTGGCGGCCGACGTTACAGCTGCTCGTTTTGATTTGGTAACGTGACGCGCGCCCGACCGCGCGCTATTTGGGTTACGTTTTGATGCGTTAGTAAATAACGCATGGTTTTTTAATTACACCCGCTGTGCCACACGCGTTCAGGATTCATTTGCTAATTTGCTTGCAATGTTAGGTGTGTGCTAGTTTGAACATAATGGCGTTCCAGTATTAACTGGTAAAGTTACTCAAAAGGTTACTAACCGTTCAACCGTTAACCGTACGTCGACAAATAGCAGATGGACATATGTCGGTGCTTCAAACGTGATATAATATAATGTTATACAAGTAGTTACGGACTAAGTATCCCTCTTTGCGATGCGCCCTGCAAATTTGATATAGTTAAAAATTTTTAAGGTTGTAGTCAAACAATTCCTCGTGTCCATCAATACATACTAGAAGCCGTTCCTCTAGTGGTCGCGAGTATGAGTTTAGGAGTTTCGGCGGGACGAAGTTCCATGCTCCTCAATGTTAATGGGCATTAACAGCTTGGAGCCAAAGGGCGAGTGCTAAATTGTTCATCATCATCATCATTATCAGCCTATCTCAGTCCACTGCTGGACATAGGCCTCCCCCAAAGAGCGCCATCGCGCCTTGTCCGCGGCTTGCCGCATCCAGCTTCTGCCTGCAGCTTCTGTCATCCCACCTGGCCGGAGGGCGTCCTACACTACGTTTGCCGAGCCGCGGTCTCCAGTCTAGAACTCGCCTACTCCTCCGGTTATCGGTTCTTCAGCAGATATACCCAGCCCATTGCCACTTCAATGAGCTAATCCTTTGAGCTATGTAGATCACTTTGATTCTGTCGATTGATAGCCCTCTCTGACTGATGACTCTGGGTCTCTGTCGGATAGTATCATTTCTGATTCTATCCTTCAGAGAGACTCCGCCTAAATTGTTAGACGGAAATAATTTAATTTAACAGTAGTATATATTTCTAGTTTTATTTCATTACCAAATTAAGGTGCAAAAAAATCGTCACGCCAGGTTCGGAATCAAAGTCGGAACGATAAAACTTTAAAACCAGTCGGACATAGCGCGGTTCAAATGAATTCTCTTTGTGTGTCGGCGCGTTCACAAACAACTTTGGTCAACTTATGACGTGTGAAACAATAATCCGCGCTGCGCTCGTTCCGCGGCCGCATTTCAAACTATTTACCTTTTCATCCGAAATTTGCATTGAGGTTGGACACAACGAAATTCAGTATAGAAATATTACGAACATTTTGGAATAATTCCGTAACTGTTTTACTTGTAATTGCATCAAAAAGACTTCTTAAAGTCAGCATCAAAACATACGAGTATGTTATCGTGGCCATGTGTTTTCTTCAATAATTTTGGGACTTCGAAATGCTCTTACAAGACTTGACCGAATTGACCAGTGGTTAGCACTGGGTGTCCAACTGCTAGGCTTGGACTTTTGTTGAACTGTCACTTTCTGTTGGCCCTTCGTCTTTTGTAAAGAGTGATCTGCTCAAGTAGCTCCGCCAGATTTGAAAGCTTTCTTGTACCTATTGGGTAACAGCCAAAAAGTCATTTCTCCACCTCAACTGTATGCCGATAACAGTAACTGTGTACATACACATACATACTCGTACATACTGATATACATATATCGTAGGGGGCGCGATTGCGCGGTTGCAGGGTTGGTCACCTGCACACATGAATCTTGATTTTATAATGGTGTACGTGTAATGATAAAATGGATCTTTTAGATGGCAAAACATATTTTATACTTAAAACTATACAATAATTTTATTTTTTAAACTCTATATGGAAAAATAATTTTCTTTCCAATTCCCATACGGACATAATACGCTAACGGGCCATTTATAAAATCAGCTGCGTTCAGAAAATTTTATATTCCGAGCTACGTTATGTTGTTTACTGTTTATTTGCAGTATATTTTTTCTTTTCATTTTATATTAACAGAGGTTTTTAAGTTAATGGTACTAAAGTAAGTACTGGGAAAAATCTCTTCATTTAATTTAAAAATTACAGTCCTATCTCGTGATAAAAGGTGGTTTATATCGGGTTAATCAGCTAAGTAGCCGGCTACGATAATTTTATCATTAAAGCAATGGCCTCTAAACTGTAGAAACCTGCTACACAGAGAAATATCGTTATTAACAGTGCAAATAATTTAATTATATTACGATGTGTTTAAATATTAAATATACCTATGTTTCTGCGCACGCCACACCTGCAGTATAGATTGATGAGCAAATATGACTGAGGGTCTAAAATATGTATTAGACTGAACTTTAACATATCTTAAATTTTAAGTCGCCATTTTGGATTTTAATAACGTTTTAAACGAAACTGTCTAGATATTTGCGCTGCGTACGGACACTGAGCTCAAGTCAACATATACATATGTTAATATTTACATAATGTTAATATACACGTATGTAAAATACATACATACGTGTGCTAGAGAACTAAGTGCCATCATTATCAATTCCATCCACTCTTATTACTCCACAACGGGAAACTCTCCTCTCGTAATACGTTTCGGGACCACCTATGTTCTTCCCCGCTGACCAAACGCCTCTTGGCAGACTACATCCGCCTCACAGAACATTATAGAGAATTCTAATGTGTGCAGGTTTACTCTAAATGATTTCATTCGCCGTTACAGGGAGTGTTATTGAATCTTAAAACCGGACATGAAGTGCGTGCCAGAATTTATTCGAAGTGGAAGTTAGAAATCCAAACCAGTTTCAAGAGTAAATAGTCTCTGTAGTAAGTGTAAGGTCCTCCTCGCTGCGTCGGCTCTGCAGTGGTTGTCTACGCCTCGCTTTGGTTAACTTACAGGCCGATCGTAAGTTTCAGCGCCAAAGTTATAACTGATTCTGTTTTAGTGTTATATGTTGTTGTTTCTATTGTAATAATTTATAACATTATTCATGAATTGACGGAGAATAACAAAACGACGTAATAAAATTGTATAAAAAAACAACAGTAGGATCTTAAGACAACTGTACCGGTTCGAGACATAAATAATTCTTCCATTACCTTCATCATTACCAATACATCTCAACAAACAAAAACTATTTGTGATCAGAAAAAAACTATTTGTAATCAGTGAAGAGGTACTCGTTTCGGTGGGCCAGTCGGGCTCAGTGTAGCAAACAAACGTTCGTATGTCTATCCAAAAGCTATCTGATAAAGCAGTATTATGCCGTTACAATAAATGATTCAATTTCCTTTACGCAAGTATCGGATCCACTTAAGTATTATGAAAGTAATAGAGGAGAGGGAATAGTTTTCTTGCTGACGCTCCTTTTACGATAATGACGGAAAACGCGGTCCAATATCTATAAAATATTACAACCTCCCCCGAACGCGGGCCGGAGCTGCCCGGTCCAGCCGGGATAAGGTACGTGGATTTGATCGTCCGAATTAACTTCCACCGGATGATTGTATGAAATTTGAAATAGGAAACCATTGATACGGCGGCCGGCGGCCGGGAGCGCGTCGTGTTGTTGTTAGTGTTTGCGGACTAGCTGTGCCTGCGGCTTCGTATGCGTATGTTACGTGAATAATATCTGTTTCTCTAAATATATTTGCATCTTTAATATTGGAAAACGTACATTTTAGTAACCCTAATGTTACCCCGCCATATAAATTCATCATCATCATCATCATCATCATGACATCGCTATATAAAAATATAGTCACACTCATTATTGTTTATAATTATTTCAGTACTTGTGTACAGTAGCTGCCTCGTTGGTTGCAAGCGCGACTGCCGATCGGGACGTCCTGGGTTCAAATCCCGGGTCGAGTACTATTGGATTTTTCTAAAATTAGAATTTCTAGTAGTGGCTCGGAGCCTGGATTTGTACCCGAAGTATGGCAATAGACTCACCACCTATTCCATATTGGGACGTAAACGTAACTGGTGAAACGTGGGAGTTTACTATTGAGACATATAGAGCCAAAGTAGTATTACTGTAAGATCCTTCCACTGAAAGAGCTGCTCTTAAAAAATTATTCCTCACAACGCCCTTGAAGTTATTAATATATTTCGTTAATAAATGCTTACTTAAATACATTTAAAACTATAATGTTGCTTATTTCGCCACTTCAAACATTACGTAAAAACTCTTGCTGATTCAAGACGACGAATGTAAAATCGACATTGTCTCTAAAGCACTGGTGTCTGATAAATCCACTTCAAGATCTTATGCGGAAAAAGCTCTGGATATTAAAATATTCTGCTCAAATAGATAACCTGATTTCTTCAAATAAAGAGGGATTTCAGTTGTTTTATTGTCCTCATTGGCATTACTGTTGTTTGACGTAAATTCACAATCCAGTGTCATAGGAATTATTAACATATTCGTTGAAATAATTTAGTACCGTTAATTGTCCCAAATGGTTAGGCACTATGAATAATAGATTACTCATAGGTTCTTTTGTCTGGGTATCATCGCATATATTTTTGTTAAGCGTGCGAGCAGTGCGATATGCGTTCTATCTTTATATCTGTACAATACTGTCCTAGGTCAATTGCAAACATTCATTAGCGAAAGTGGCCACCTGTTACTCATCTTACATTTTATGTCTGAACCCTATCTCATTAATGGATGCTCTCTTGCATTTATTTGCGTTTATTTAATACGTTCATACGAAAACATCGATAAACGGTTGAAGACAAATAATAAGCGTAACATGAAAAACAACGTAACGTGAAGTACGCACTCCTACGTTTCACCAGTTACGTTTACGTCCCATCATGACATAGGTGGTGAGCTTATTACAATAGGCCGGGCTCAAATTTAGACTCCGAGCCACTAGTAGAAATGTTAACTAAAAGTTCTAGTTAGCAAAGTCCTTAGTACCCGACCCGGGATTTGAACCCACGACCTCTCGATCGGCAGCCGTGCTTGTAACCACTTGACTAAAGAGGCAAATAATTAACAATTGAAAATGTCTAGTTTGGTTTAGATTTGAGTCGGAAACAAAAAAGAACAACTGGTGTACCAATAACTGAAAGCAGGATGCATTTTGCATGAATTTATTGGATTTGTGCATATATCTTGATGTTATAGAAAAGCGAATCTATCCAATTTAACAGCAGTAGAGCAAACAATAGATGCTTGCATTTTTTAAATGTAGTACATTGTAGGCTAACCTTTGGGCACGATCTCGCCTGATAGGCAGTTGATGCATTCGATATGGCAAAAAAAAAAGAAAAATCCTGTTTATTCACGCCTTGTAAAGTCCTAGGTCTCACTTGTCCAGGAACAGGTCCGCCTGCGGGGTGTTCGTCCTAACTCCTATTTGCATTATGGTCCAAAGTCCGAATGCATTTTTACTTCCTGTTCATACTCTAGAGACACTAATGAATGAGAGTGTAGTCAGAACCCTTAGTGGAGAGCATCCCTCTTAAATCTTTGCACACTCGACCTAGCATGCAGTACTCTACCAATGCCCGTAAGTGTAATGTTAAAGGATATTAATGTTCTCGCTGCAGAGAGGAAACGTAAATCGAGCCATAAATAACTTGATATTAGCATCGTAAACGTACTGGTTTTAAAAAGTGAAGAATGAAATATCGTTTTTGATTTTCCTTCACGCTAGTAAACAAAAATGCTTTTTAATAGAACTGACCACGCGTGAACTAATCCCAGCCAACAGTCCGAACGCAAAGTTCTAACGAACAAACCGAATGACGTTCCAATCCATCGCCAACCGACCGCATGCTACAAAATATTGCACAGCGGCGCAAAACAAAAGCTTCGTGGCTTTATTTCGTTCGAATTCGGCTTAATCAAATTTACAGCGGATTCCCAACTTGGATGTAAAATTTCACGTTCATTTAATTACAACTATAATGGGTGGAAGTTACCCTTAATTGTTATTTTATTAACGGCTTTTCTATGTACGTGTTATGTTAAGTTATACATATTGACTGCTTTGTTGGTTGTGTTGGTTGCAAGCGCGATGGCTGATCGAGAGGTCCTGGGTTCAAATCCCGGATCGAGTACTATTGGATTTTTCTAAAATTAGAATTTTTAGTAGTGGGTCAGAGTCTGAATTTGTACCCGGTGTATGGTAATAGACTCACCATCTATTCCATAATGGGACTTAAACGTAACTAGTGAAACGTCGGAGGGTACTACACTCCTCTGACTACCTCTTCTGGGATTATAGGCGTGATGTTATATTTACTAATTAAACAATTCGTGCTTTGGTTCCGTTCGTTCGTTCAATTCGTTAATGGTTATTAAAAACATAACTATATAACTCTTTTTTTTTATTTCATCCCTTAAGGAGCAATTTACAAGAGGACAGTTAGTAAGAAAGGTTTTAATTTTTGAAATTAGAACTGTATAATGTACGAGTTGGTTAACAACCTCGTTTGTTCTAGTGGTTGTACGCGCAACTGCTGACTAATAGATCCTGGGTTCGATTCCCGTATTGAGCAAAACATTATTGGGTATTTCTAACTCGAAATTCCTAGTAGTAGCTCACAGTCTGGATTTGGGCTTAGTGTAAACCTGGCAATACGCTCACCCCCTATTCCATAGGACGTAACAGGTCACCATAACAGGTGAAACGCAGGAGTGCTACACCTGTCTGCCTAACCCTTCGGGGAAAAACTCGCGTGGTATTATGATGTTGTTTTAAAACTCTTAGTTAACTCAGATCAAGACGAAGAACAAATCATCATCAGCCTATTTCAATCCACTGCTGGACATAGGCCTCCCCCAAAGAGCGCCATCGCACCCTGTCCTCGGCTTGCCGCATCCAGCTTCTGCCT
>DWEH01000783.1:0-10635 GCA_018245815.1 Apyrrothrix aesculapus | reverse complement strand
TGTGAAAATGAACAAGCAGATAAAAAGATATCATTCATAAAAAAAAAATTATGTCACTATTTTTCATGATTAATTTTCTAAAGAAACTTTATTAACAAACCGGCGACAAAGGATGTATTAACGATGCATTAACTGTGCTCAATTTATTCAGTAACTCTTAATGACTTTACGTCATGTAAAAATTACGCCTTATTAAGAAGATTGCCAAAAAAAAATTGAATTTGAATTTGAATTGCCGAGAATTTAATTCTCTTCGGCTTTTATCTCAAAGCAATAATTTATATGAATAAGACGTTCTTTAAGTGTATGTATTGTAAGTTATGATGAAATAAAAGTTTTGAGTTTGAATTGCATCAGTCTCCGCCGTGATCTGGCTGCGATCTGCGGGAGCTCATGAAGAAGGACCTCAAATAGACCAAAAACAACTCGGGCTATTCCGAAAAATCATACGTGTGAAATATCTCTATCCTAATAGATCTGAAGTGCTTCTTCTATATTCATCTCTCTCTCCAAACATTGACGTAAGTTTAAAAGCTTACAGAGATAAGAATTTAAGAAGATTGCTTTAGTCGTCCATGTAGAGCATTGGTGGCGGGTTGTAGAGTTCAATAAGCGTTCAGATTTGTAAAGTTTTTGCATATATTAATGCGATTGCAGCGGGTGGCGCGTACCGCCGCTGACTCAGAGGTCGACGGCCGGCGAGCGAGTAGGTATTTAGCGAGGAATGTACATTAATGTCTTTAATGGCCGCGACTGATCACGCAACTGTTTTTTTCTCTACAACAGCTCTTTGTTTCTTGGTCTAGCCGCAGCTTCGTTATTTCGTTGGCGTTTTCAGTGTTTAAAATTTTCTTCAATAACAATCGCGCGCTTCAATAACAATCGTTTTGGTATTGCTGGTTGTGAAGAATAAAATTAAACTAAAATACGAATAACATTAATAATAATTATTTGTAAAAACTCACGGCCTTACAATACTAAAGTCAGAGCATGAGTCTGCGGCAACCAGTCTGCTGAGAAATATACATGATTACATATCTAAGTAGATCTTAGATGATTATACACCTAGCCATAAAACAAATATTCGTAGTCACTATACAAATATTTATTCTAGACGGGAATCGAACTTACAACCACCGGCTCAGTAGCTAGTGTTACTCACTACTAGACGAATACACCAGTCCGATTTTATTATTATTTGAGTTAGCATTTTATTTCGTACGCGCAGCATTACTAATTTTGAATTTAATAATAACTTAAAATCTTGTCTGTTTGAAATGTTTTACGAAGAGCTTTGTTTACTTAGGAAAAAATATTGACTTTACAGTAGAAAAAGTGTCTGTTTTGAACAGGAAACTGCTTGGCTTTAGAGTTTGTCCGGTCAATGTGGGGACCGTGGCGAGCACAATATGGACAATCTTGGCTGTTGAGACTTCGAGAGCCCTCAAGACACTTGGCTGCGCTTGCACAAACACACGCTCAAATACCTGACTCATTCCTACCTATCTTTTCTTCCTCTTCATAAATCTATACAATCGCTATGTACATATGTTGTTTGAAACAATGGATCACCGCCAACGCTTATCTATTGTTCTAAATTGAACGCCAATTATTACTTCATCATGTCAGGACCGTTACGGGTTAGGTACAGAACACCGATTGCCAAATATCTATTTTACAAACCTGACGTGTTTTTTCTACATTCATTATTTTCTTCATATATATCATAAGTAAATATATTGTGTTAAAAATTAAGGAACTTATTAATAGCTACGTACCTGAAATATATGAGTAAGAATTTATATTGTCTATTATTAATTTAATTCCTTTTTTTTATCAATTCTTATTTATATATTTATTTACATATATTCTTTATTTGTTTACTAGAGAAACAAAAAACGGAAATATACAAGTCTGTAATTATTAGGTACATTTATAATTAATACAAAACGCGGCATTATCGATAGGGAAGCGATCTCTTCCAGGCAATCTTTAAATAGACGAAATTAATATTAAATAATGGGGGTAGAAGTGTAGAATATGTAAAAGAAATAATAATTAAATCTTTAAAATACATACTTGCATATTTTATTATTATTAATATTGTCGTATCGGAAGGGACCTGAGGTGATAGTATTATTATATCATTACGTCAGGTCCCTTACGGGGTAAGCAGATTGGGCACAGTGGTAAATATACCGACCTGCACACTTATTATTACAAAATAAAACGATTATAACATAACATCGTAACATCACGTCTGTAATCTCCGAAGAGGCAGGCAGAGGAGTGTAGTACACTCCCTTGATTCACCAGTTACGTTCAGGTCCCATTATGGAATAGGTGGTGAGTTTATTGCCATACACCGGGCACAAATCCGGATTCTGAGCCACTACTAGAAAATTCTACTAAAAAATCTAAGTTAGAAAATCCAATAATACCCTACTCGAGATTTGAACCCAGGACCTCTCGATCGGCAGTCGCGCTTGCAACCAACACGACCAACGAGGTCAGGAATTTTATTTACATGTCTTTTAAAATGACAACTATAATATTTAGGTTGCGTGTTCAGCTGCTTTAGTTTATATTAGTTTAGGCACGATAGGGCAGATGATATACATACTCGTACATATATATATAAAATATATATATAAAATATACATATAAATATGCGCACGCACACACATGCATATCTGTTTGTGTGTGTATTATTAATAAATAATTAGAAAATTACAATTATTCAACCCTATCACGATCATGTTTCTCTACCATTTACTAATTCTATACTCAGTTCTACGTATATTTAGTTGCTTAATTTTCCTGTTTATGTCTACGGAATTATAAATTTGATGTAAGATTACAGTGTCTCTACATAAGCATAGTCAAGCTTGCTGACGATGACAGGTAAATATGGTACTATTTCTCTGTAATGTTACGTTGACTTGTGAAAATTAAGCTGCCTACCCACTTATCGTAGTCTCTTACAATTTTGAAGTAATACTGTTTTAGTGCATTTGGGAATAATTTCAGAGTGTATTTTTAGCATGTGACAAAGTTGCGCGGTCGATGTAACCCGCAATTTATTAATAGAGACCGGTAGTGCACTATCGCAATTGAAGTAACGGAATATGTTTATGTAGAGCTCGATGGGTGCTATATAATAACTATTTATACGTATAATGGCTGTGATCTATTATCCATTCGCAATTGGCAATGTGTCTATTGTGACAGCTAGGAGAAATGCGAAGATTTCGACTCTACCATTCTACCTTAAATCGCGTATGTCTTTTCTTAGGACATAAAAATGTCGCACTAACATACGCCGTTAGCGAGGACTCAAGCCAGATCCTTACGTAGGTATTATATTGCGCTGATTTACTTCCTCATTACGTATCAAGATATTTATGGTCATAGATACCCATCGGCTGCACTTTATAGATTCTCGTCGGCGGTAACTCAACGTTGGGAGAGTTTAAGATCATGGTCGGATACTGATTGCTTCACGTCTTTGTGATTGTGTTTTTCATGAAGTTGATATATTGAATTTATTTTAAAATCGCTAATTTTCATACCGATTTTGTACTGTCTTCATCGATCTCTACTAGAGTAGAGTTGTAAAGCGCGTACTCCGCTGCATAAGTTCCGGTGGTTATTTTTTGGATTACTGCCAGCTACGTTTAACGAAATCATGTGCGTTTTTAAAGTTATCTGTAGTTACATATTAAACAAGCTATCGCAAGTCTAAGCACTTGACCGCCAAGTGTGGCGTAACCACGTTGTCATATTAGTATTAAGAATAATCGCACTACCGCATATTAAGAATGCCGGGAACTTTGCTTTTAAGGACATACATATGAGTATTATTATTGGTATGGCCAGATTTTTTTTTACTACCAGTTCATAAATCATTCTTTTTTGTGTATGACCAGTTGATCAATCTTTTTTTCTGTATGGCCTGTTCAGATTTTTTTTTATTTGGCCGGTTTATAAATCTTGCAATTGTCAAATCAAAAGGAGAAAGGCTAACGCAGCAGTTTTCCACCTTTCGAAATAGCCTAAAGAATGAGTTAGCTTACCTACATGGTTCTGGATTCGTTTCATTTGAGCTGACACTACGTGCGTGTAACAGTTTATTTGCCTTAAATTAATCCCTTCCGTGGTCGCCTACAGAAAAAATACGATACCAATCGACGCGAGTGTTACGTCTTACCATTTTCTATCTGCTGTACGCTAACTACACCAAGTGTAATTTAGACCTTATTCTCGCGACATAAAGTACAATATGAATTAACGATGTAATTCGAATTACTCGTCTGTAATGTAACGAGTCATAGGCTATTGTTTATTGAAATTTCAACCTTATGAGAACTATTTTAAATTCCATTTTAGTACTACAAAAGTAAGTGGTGATTGGTGGGCCACGGGTTACATAGCAACTGCGTTGCTACGGGATTTTGGTGCTTAAGACGCAGGATTAAGAGCGTCGATTCATTAATAGGAAGTCGAAGTATTGGTTGCCCAACTTATACATGCATCTGTAATGTGATATAATGTTGGAAAATTCGCTCCTATTACAATGGAATAAGAGTGCTAAAATATTTGATTAGTTTCGTTTGGTAAATTGTAATTGAAGTCGAAGCGGTTCGCGGGTGTAAGCGGGTTTCGGTCCAGGAATGCGGTCCGAGATACCCCATAGTGTAGGTATCGATGCCTGTTCACTTATGTACTGCTGGTGCGACCACATAAAATTTCACTGATAGTTATTTGTACAGAGCTTTACGTAGTAATTCTTATGTTTTACTAAGTAATCATTAATTTAATTAAACTACGATTACAGTTTACAGTTGCGTGACGTTACTTTTTTTAAAATTATACATAAGATGTCTTTGAAACTTAGCATGACAAAATTGTACAGTTATTATTAAAAATATCTTAATATTATTCATATATCGTCACACCCCTCAGTAGCACTAAGTGCTAAATATATCTAGGAACTGTACCTATATAGAACTTGAAAATTAATATACACTCAAATATATTACAATATAATTATTTTTTATAATAGACCATAGATTACTAGAATAAGACAATAACAATTTTAATAGATAGAGAGATATTTAAAAAAGCGGTGTAATAACTAACAAGCGATCTCTACCAGACAAACTTTGGCTAGAAATTAAGACAAGAAACGAATGAAAACGGCGGGGAGCGGTAAACGCGTGAATAACATTAGTAGAAATGATTTTTTATTAATATTTCATACTTCATATTTTAATATACCTTTTTAATTTGTCGTTTGCTAAAGAGAAAACAAAATACGTAACATCACGCCTGTAATCCCCAAACAGGTAGGCAGAGGAGGTTAGTACACTCCTACGTCTCACCAGTTACGTTTACGTCCCATTATGGAATAGGCAGGGAACACTGCGCGCCAAATATCTCTTTCCTTACATACCTGACTTGCTTGTTTTCTACGTCCTCTTTTTTAATTTCGTTAGCAATAGACTCTACTATGATTGTAACAGTATCTAAGAAGGGTATCGTGCTAGTAGAGATCATCCAAATTATATAATCGGTTTCGTTCCTTGTACAATATGGAACTGATTTTAAACGTGAAACAATACAAATCTCACGAAATCTTGCTCGTTCAAGGATATAAATATTTATGTATCTGGTTTGAAATTCAGCCTCTCACTCCGGGGTCCGGGGTTCAATTTCTGCCGCGCACCTCTTTACTAAAATGTGCGTTTTAAGATTAAATATTCTTTGAGACTATGGACTTATGCATCGGATTCTGATAGGAGATCCGTATTCCAACAGCGGAACGATAAAAAGGGTGGGAAAAAATGCATCTACTTATGGTCACATATAATAGAAATACTTACAGTTACGGGAATAGAATTAGTTATTCATCTACTTATTGTCACTTATGCCGTCACATGTTTGGAGGGCTTATGGTATCAGAAGGACATGACCAGAGTTTCGCCACACCTGACTACCTATACCTAAGAGTAGTAAGAGAATGAAGCCGTTATTGAGGTATTATAATTTTTTTTATTTGGCTTAAGCAAAGACTTCATGTGGCTTTATCATGTTGCTTATAGGTTTAATGTAAATTTCATCATGTGTTACGCAATGGTCTAGTTATTATCATGTATGCCTTCACATGTTTGACAGCTTATGGTATCAGGAAGACATGACCTGAGCTTCGCCACACGTGACTATATCTATGAGTAGGAAGGGATGAAAGCCGTAACTGAGGTATTTTAATATTTTACTTAAGCAAAGACTTCATGTGGCTTATAGGTTTAACGTAAATTTCATTATGTGTTGCGCAATGGTCATTCCAATGTCGAGCATGGCTATTACTGTTTCGACAATACTTGTCTGTGGAAAGGTCGGATGGGTAAAAAGGTGATTTGAAATTGGCTTGGCTTCAATTTTGCATTTTGTGTTCGATTTGCTTAAGGTGATGGCACTGGCTTTGTGCTTGTTGGCTTGTTTTTTCCTAACTTGTATTTGATTGATGATTGGTTGGCGGTTGGCCAACTCAGGCACCTATTTCGCTAGCTATTAGAGCAAGATGACATAGATTTTTGATGGAAGAATTATTCTACATTGGCATTGGGTTTCTATACTATTATATAAGTATTTATTCAATTGCGTAGTATTTTTGTGTCGAGTTACAGATTTAATTGAGACTGGTAGTTTTTTAGTTCTTCATTTGTTACTATACATAACTGTATACATTAGTCAAGTACATAGATACATAATCTGTACTATTTATCTAGGTATTTGATCAGCAAATGAGTTTATTAATTTATCTGCGCTCTCATATATTGCAGAACACCTGTCTTTCAATTTTCTTGCTTAAATTTCTATTTAGTGTTCTGAGATATTAAGATTGTTCATTTATTTGTTAGGATAACCAACAAGACTAACAATATGGCATGTTTACGATTATTTCTATAATATTTTACGGACTTAATATTGCTTTAATTATAGGTTACCACGGCATGCATCGTGGACGAGTTTAATTAAAAAATTAAAATGAAATGATTTGTTAATATAAACAATGAGGTAGATATGAGGTTTTACAACCTTAGGTGAATGTTCACTGTATTTTATTTGTGTATGTGTGTGTAATCGATACAATCATTACCATTAAGTGGTCACTCCATTTCTATTACACTGTCATAAAAAATTGCCAAGTTCTCACAGCGAGTGGCCCGCGATTTTTGGACGTTTCGAGTAAGGGTCATTGACCTGCTCCTTTTACTGGAAACAATCGTCCAATCATCCGAATTATGGACGTATTTATGACTTTCTTACATACACGAGTTATTGTTTCGCTACATTGTTACATTTTAAATGTAAATGAGTTGCAACTAGCTTTAGCTCGTTAGTTTCGGCAAAACAAACATGCAGTCTGGTCTCGGGAATGCTATAACAATGACTTGCCTGCGAAATTATTTATAATATCTTGAAATTGTTTCGCGTAAAGTGCAATTCAGGTAAATAAAGTAATAAAATATTTGGTACGATTAGTAGATGATATAACTTCAACGTTTAATCATATGTATTTATTTCGAGTTTTCTCAAGAGATTGTTTCTTGCGTCCATCATGCGCTGCCATGGATTTTCCTGCGATAAAAAATGTTTTTCACTAGTTTTGGACGTGATAAGCGAGTAAATGAACATATAGAAATCCAAGACATCAAAGAACGATTTACATTTTTGAAAAATTTGGTATATACGATACAGTTTTATTAAGCATTAAGTTTGTGTTATTATTGTGTGATATGATATTAATATTAAGAATAATGACTTAATATATTATGATTTTTCTTGTGTTTTTTAGGTGTTTCTATTCTTTTCTATTTCTGTATTTCTATTGTACTTGTCTTTACAACCTCACGCCATTTAATGGTATTCAAGTTTATTGTATATAAATTTTAATACGAACGGAACTAGTCGTGGTGTTTTATTTATAAAGTGGCACATTCAAGCGTGCCTTTTGCTAACTTTTTGCATTCCGTTGCGTCTGGCAGCCTATTTCGCGTTGTTAGGCTACCACGATTTGCAGCTCTACGAGGATAAAAGGTATTGTCTAAAAAAACGAAAGCAATATAATGCTGGCTGATGTAGCAACTGTAAATATATTTATGTTCATCTTTTCTTTACGATTCATACGAGATCTTTTGGAGTTAGAAAAGGACGGGTATATGTTAGTCTGTTTTGCTTATGATTATTTCTATGCATATGTCCATATCAAAAATGAAGTAGTCATTCAAGATGTTAAATATCAATGACTATTAATACACATATACGTCCATTTTTATTATTTTACGATCAAAGGCTTATAACAATAAAGTCGTTTTGTTTGTGTCTTGTATATACTCTATATAAAAATGTCCGGCTTAAGGATTACGACTTGCTGTAATGGCAAAGGAAAACATCGTTAAGAGATCTGCAAATCTTAGATTTCTTCATAATGTTATCCACGAGCTGTGAAGTCTGCCAACCTGCACTTGGCCAGCGTGGCAGATTATGGCGTCATGCTGAAAGGAGACTCATATTCAACAGTGGAACGATAAAAAGGTTTGATAATAATGATGACGTCTGCAAATTTAAAGCAGGCCGAGTCATCTTTATTGAAACGCAGTGGGTTCTAGTAAAAACCGTAATGTAAATAACAAAGAGATGTGAGACGTCAAACAAGCGGTGTAAAATGAAAAAACAAATGTGGCCACGTGGCGCGAAGAGACTGCGTGCGAGGTATTAATAGAATGTTGACTCAAGATGCCATTACCTCACCTCATTAGGACGATCTCTTATATTACCCACACGGGGCTCTATCAACCAGAAAAGCGGGATCTCTGTTAAATCATGCAGAAGAAATTTAATATGCGCACTAGTAACTGATACGCACAGTCTAGTTATTAAAGGTCGCCCAAGACCGAGGTATTATTGATTTGTTCGGCTTGGAAGCTAATTTCTGTACAATTTTTCATCCCGTTCTGTACTCTTTTTGGGGGTATTTTGTCAGGGTTGTAGCCGGTTGACATCCTTAGTCACTTTGGTAAATAGGCATGAAAAATCCACGTTCGTGTATTTGATGTAAATTGAATTAATCCGTAATTAATTTACGAAAACCATTTAACATTTTATTTCAAGTATTTAACACATTTGCAGATAATCACGGTTTGGTTTATATTTGTTATTTAAACAAATCACATTTAAATATAACAAAATCTTTTTTGTAACATATGATTGTAGCTGAGAGCTGATAATAATTGATGGGTTGAAAAACGCTTGTCACAACGTGAAAATGATGAGGATTCTGTTGTACCGACTTATTGTTAAAAGACTATTAACTTCTGTTATGAGTTCTGACTTCGAATGTGATATTTGTAACATCACGCCTGTAATACCCGAAGAGGTAACCAGAGGAGTGTGTTACACTCCCACGTTTCACTAGTTACGTTTACGTCTCGTCATGGAATAGGTGGTGAGTCTATTGCCATACACCGGGCACAAATCCAGGCTCCGAACCACTACAAAAAAAAATAGTTAGGAAAATGAAATACTACTCGACAGCTAGCCTCTGGTTGTTATTAATAATCATGCTTTGCTAAAAACTTATTTCGTAAAGAAACAGACTACTCACGTCCCTAACTTGATGTATGTTATGACCTCATAAGTGTGTACTGAAACAAGACAATTCATTAGAAAATTCCTTGTTACTCTAAATAATGAGGCAGCTTTTAATGATAAAACATATCAACATATATTGTTCCCGTCGATGGAACAATGGAACAATGTTCGCTATATCTATATTATTTCTATTTTACTAAATACCTCGCTCCTCAGTCTCAGTATTTTACCTGTAACAGACCTAAGTTTATTGTTAAGTAATCGGTTATGGTTTCCGAGATGTCCTCTTGGGGTTCATTTAAGTAGAGTTTACGTTTGTAAATTTGTTTTACGATAGTTCCATGGTAATAAATAAAATGACGACGACAAGAAGATACAAATGACTTCTATCCAGTTTTAATTTGGTTGTTTTCTTTTTATTTGAATTTTGTAACGATGCGTAATGAGTCAAGCGATATGAAGTCAGTCTGATGGTCAGTGGTCATTACAGCCGAGAGACTTGTATCTGGTTTTTAGAAATAACTGCATTTCTACATAATAATAATGATAATAAGAGTATTGTATTTGTTAGTAATACTCACAACTTTGCCCCACGGTCTAGTACTAATCTTTTTCTTTCTACTCCTGTTCATTCTTCTACATTTTATAAAGAATTATTTACTACATATGCTGTAAATCTTTGGAGTTATTTGCCTATCTCTATCAGACGCTCTGATCATCTTCATCATCACCTTTAAAATACAAATTAATAACCACTACCTTAGCCTTTAACCTTCTCATTTTCTCCTTCTCTATTGTTGTTTTCCAATTTTTTTTAGATATCCGGTATGTGTATTTATTTATGTATTAGAAACAGAAAAAGATGTGCACCTAACTTCTTACCAGCTCTTATTATGTTTTTGACTGGCCCGTTGGCGCAGTGGTTAGCGAACCTGACTGCTGCGCCGGGGGTCGTGGGTTTGATTCCCACCCAGAATA
>DWEH01000782.1:0-10643 GCA_018245815.1 Apyrrothrix aesculapus | reverse complement strand
TTACTAAAATTTATTGCTAATATTTCTAGTACGAACGTAAACACGAAACTCGCAACAAAGGGAAATGCAAGACTTAATTTTAGGTAGGTATTACAGGTATCTCATATCATCCATAAACAAAATAGCAACTCGGTTTTGCTGTATCCGTTCACTACGCTCAACTTGAACAAAGCCACAATCAATATCTGCAATAGAAATACAATAAGGTTACAGGATATAGCACGGTTCTCATAAATGAATTACCAAAGCTGATACCGTCATACTTAACTGGCCATTTGCTGTATCTCTGCACTACACGCATCTAGAACAAACGTCGTAAGCAAGACTAGCAGTAGAAATAGAGTCAACTTAAAGAACTTTATTTTATAACTCTCATAAATGAATTACCACACCTGTCATCGACATACTTCACTGACCATTTAGAGCTTAAACACTTGTACGAAAACTTCCACACAACGCGACACATTGAGTTATGGACGAAATTTTAAAGACTCACAAGTATTAAAAAGCGAGCGACTTGAATAAACGCCAAAATCGTAAGCACAGGGACTCCTGAACTGTGCCTTTTAAAGTAAACTTGCACTATAGTCAGTGTAATCTAGCATGAAACATTTGAAATTATTTTTCCTATTCACATACATATTATAAAAGAAACCATTTTGCTATGAAACCTAATGCATATTAAGGGGTTTATCATATTTATCAATGCGCTTTGGCGGACTTCGCATGTCTTAGAAAACATTATGGAGAACTAAAGTGGACAACGCGGCAGACTATGGGCTTATCTCTTATCATTCTATGAGAAGACCTGTCTCCAGTGGATCGATAAAACAGTTAATGACGATCGAATTTATCAGTACCGTTTGCAATCAACACTTGTTTAAGTGACCATTAGTATCAAATTTTAATTAATTGATTGAAGACACGGGTATAATTGTTGACAAAAATAACGTAATATTACGGCTGTAATCCCCGTAGAGATAGACAGAGGAGCGTAGTACATTCCCATGTTTCACCAGTTACGTTTACGTCCCATCATGGAATAGGTGGTGAGTCTATTGCCATACACCGAGCACAAATCCAGACTCCGAGCCACTACTGGAAAATCTAAGTTAAAAAAATCCTATAGTATCCGACCCGGGATTTGAATCCAGGACCTACACGACCAATGAGGCAGTATAATCGTTGATATTAAGTATTACTTAATCAACAAATAAATCGAAGACCAATACATCTAACAGAGCTGTGGCTAACCTACAAATACAATAATACTCCTTAAATTTTCGAGAAATATCCGTTTACAGCCATAACTGGAAAACTATGGCTTAACTTTACCTGCCTCCAAAATATTCTTCTCATATTAATTCTGACACACAATTTCCTTTGTTAGATAAAATACAATATAGACTACACAATACAATATAGATTTAACGCAACGCTCAAATATTTCTATATCAGTGTTTTCCCTATCATTATTCTTTCAGAGTGCCGAAAGATAAAATTACTTGTGAATCAATTCAAATAAGAAAAGCATTATGATAAAATACATATGGCGAAAAAAACCTTGCTTTTACAATATGCACGGAATTTCGTAGCATTGAATACTCGTATTTTTTCCTAAATTACATTCCAATGTAGCCGTCGGTTAATGTGGAAATTCCATATTTTCAGAGAAGAACCCTAAATGGTAATATTATTAATATGACCTTAAATATAGAATAGGCGTAGTCCGTAGTCATAAAAACTGGTCGTGTCGGTTGCAAGCGCGACTGCCGATCGAGTGGTCCTGGGTTCAAATCCCGGGTCGGGTACTACTAGATTTTTCTCATTTAGATTGTCTAGTAGTGGCTCGGAGTCTGGATTTATTCCCCGTGTATGGCATTAGACTCACCACCTATTCCATGATGGCACGTAAACGTAACTGGTGAAACGTGGGATTTTACTACACTCGTCTGCCCACCTCTTGGAAGATTACAGGCGTGATGTTACGTGTAAAGTCGTATGTAAACATACTGAAACGTTTGCATAGATATAGCAATATGAAACGTTAAGCCAAAACGTGGTTCTGTGACTGAGTTTTATTAAGCTTACAGTCTTATTAGGAGCTTTATACACGCAACGGGCCAAATGAAAAAATGGTTTGCAACAACAGAATACCAAATAGCATTTGCGTTTAGGGAGATGCAGAATCATGAAAAATGATGATGAGCAAATTAATAATCTAGCTGTTCATAAAAGAAACCAAAACGCAACGTACGAAAGTAAACAAAAAATAAAAGTGTATCCTGAAAACAACTCGCTATAGAACAATGGATATAATATTCCTTTATTAAATGCAATTTTTATGATATAGAATGTAGTCCAAACTTGTACTGAACTATTACATATTGTTGCATGCATATAGCCGTTACAATGCCTTTACAGCGTAACAGTATGTCCTGGTCGGTAGCTTGTCAAAATCTGTATTCTAAAAGTTTCTGTACTATGTATATATATATTTTTATATCTGTTCCTTATTTATATGAGTAAATAAGAAAATATAGCTTAAAAATCATACAGAAAATAAAGACATAAAAGCACTCACTAGCACTATGAATTGTCTTCCAGACAACGATTCGATAGCAACAATAAAAAGAAATTATACCATACAAATAAAATTATTTGTATTCCATATTGGCACTCTATTGTCCTGTGCACATAGCGTAGATTGATACTATGTAGAATGGAACTCCAAAAATTGGAGTTTGCTCAGAACAATTGGCAGACGTTTGCACCAAGGTATATCATATTGTATAGAACGTACCCAACACGGTTTTTCATTTACCGCGGTTTGTGCTCCATGGTTGTATGAATGCGTCTATTTATTTCACAATGTAGCAACCGTTGTTCGTCTGCTGGGTGTGTACAGCTAACATAGTTTTTTACGCTTAGCGAAAGATATAGCAGTTTTATCAGCATCATCAACAGGTTTTCGATCAAAAATGGCATTTTGTAGAATATTCTGTAGGTAGTGCCACCTTAGATCAATTATCCAATATACTTCTTAGTAAACAAGATTGAAGTAGACGAGTACTTGAGGGTTTTTAATGGTCGTAGCGTCGTATCCTTCTGTTTTACATCAAATTTCCATTCAAATATAACATATCTTTCATCATTTTCATTATTATCAGCACTTTCCGTCTGTTGTTGGACATAGGCCTCCCAAATAGCACATAATATTTGTATGTATTTGGCGATATGTAACATTAAATATAATTTTTGTCCTTAAATGTCATTCGCTATAGCTGTGAAGAAAAACCCCATGAAGTAATCAACACATCTTAAATTCTCTATACTTTTCTTTAAGATGTGAGCTATATACGTTATTTTTTTGAGACGAGACAAGCATCCCAAAGCGAATGACAATTTAAATTTAGAATTCATTGGCTTGAAAGCTGCCAGTGCTTTAGTCTATTCAGAGCTCAATATAGCTAGTCCAACTAATCTATAAGAGTCACAGTTCCATTTTACTCTATTTTTATATCTGTAGTTACTTTATTTTTTCGATGGTGACAGGATTTGCTCTGCAGCTTTTCGGGCAGCAAGAGATTTACTTAAAAGCTTTTAGCGGTTGTTTCAAATTTAAATAAAACATATATTTAATGCATACTTCAAATGGGGATGTGTGTTGTGTTAAATATGGTTTAATTTATTTTAAACTCAAAAATGGCTGTCTTAATTTACTGTTTATTTAATAGCAGTACCATTTTGAAATGTATTATTTGTTTGGTATTCGAAGAATTCATAAAAAAAATACACCATATTCAAAATTGTCATCAATATTTATCAGGAAACATAAGACCTGGAAACACTCAGGAAACGCTAAAAATTATATCATGCAATTTCAAGAACTTGTCATATTTTTCTCCGACATTATCTGAAAACTTTCAAACTCAGTAGGACAAGTGCCTTATGGTGTAATTTATGTAGTCATCAGATTTGCAGTAAATCACGAAAATTAAATTTGAACAAAGCTTCGCGGACCAAATTTCCCTGCGGAATTTTTAATTTCCTCTCCAAGACGTTTAACTTATTTCAAATTATACAGCAAAAGTCAGAAATAATGGCTCATTTGCCATGTAATGTTTATCTAGTTGATACAAATTTATCTATTTAATAATTATGTTTCAATTAATTAAAAAATAATTGTATCGTTCGTAGGTCTACTGACTGCCTCGTTGGTGTATTGGTTGCAAGTGCGACTGCTGATCTAGAGGTCCTTGTTTCGATTCCCGGGTCGGATACTATTGGATTTGTCTGATTTAGATTTTCAAGTTGAAATTTTTAGTAGCGGTTTGGAGCCGGAATTTGTGCTCGGTGTATGGTGATAGGCTCACCACCTACTCTACGGCGGCACTTAAACATAACTGGTGAAACGTGGGACTGTACTATACTCCTCTGTCTACCTTTTCTGGGATAACAGGCATGATGTTCCTTAAATCTATTTTTTAGCATAATATCGATAAACGAATAATTTTGACCATTATTAAAGAATTTGAGGGTTTTAAAACGTAACGTAACAGGGTTTTAAAAACAATCATTAATCTATTTATAACGTTTTATGTACTTAGTTATACAAATACTCTCGTCTTGTAATAAAAATAATACAAAATCAATAACGAAAACTCACACGTTTTCCTCATTGCGAACAATAATTAAGCGGGCAGGCGTAGGTAGTACTCGGTTATTCTAAAAGAATCTTGTTCGGTCCAAATCGAACACATTCATGTATCTAATGAATTGTTTATAAATAAACAACAGTGTGGCTACACCGTTTAGATGTTTTTAATTATTGTTTATTATGCATTAAAGTTTTTTTTTATAATATCGAGTGTATATGTGTGGTCACATGAATTTCTATTTTATGTAAGAACGTCTGTGTATATATGTTGTAACTGTGATGTTGGCTCCTATCACACGTTCTCTCCATTACAAAGTATTCACTGGGAGATAATGCGGTTAAGAACGAAGTACGACTTTGTACCCCTTATTTTAAGGTTTTACACAAGTATAAAGATATAGGCAAAAATTTCAAATAGCATAATTAATTTAAACATATTTTTATTTATTTCACTTCATTTATTTCTTTTGAAATTTACCATTCAATTGCAATAATAATAAACAGTGAATCAACGTGGCCCTTTAAATATTATTTCATAGTTCTTTTCTATCAGCAAATTTGTAAGACTATATTTAAAAATAATAAGTAAATCTTGGGACATCTTCACGCACGACCAGCTAATCCAAAACTAGGCACAGCTACAGTAACCAGCCAGACAGCTGCTAATATTCATAAATATACGTAAATATTTACAAGTCCTTGTATAATCGGTTGTAAATTGAGACGCAATACCGAAATTCAAATGAGCGATCGCACGTAACGAATGGCCGACATCCGTTCCATCGCAGCGGGCATTTTGTTACTCGCAGGGGGTCACCGTGGAAGCACGTTCCGAACATTCTTTCCGAAATAACACCCCGTCGCATGTGTTCCGGACTATAGCCGATTAATCACTTCACACTTACGACTTGGAACAAAAATTTCTAGTGAATAGGATAATTTTTCTCGAGAGTCAGTCAGGTATCTGTGACACTCTCCGTTGGTTAGGGGTACGTCGTTATTTCAAATCCCCTTTATTGGAGAAGGCATATGTCCAGCGGTGGACTGAGACAGATGATGATTGTTATTTATATTATTTCAATAACTTAATAAACCAGTTTACTTTATACCGGCTTAATTTATGACACTTTAAGTAGCGTTTGTTTTGGATCTATAACTATGCCTAAAATTATACCTGCTATGCTATGTATATAGCTCAAGATATCTTTCCTACACACATTTTACCAAACATGCGCAGAAAGCTTCGATAAAACTGAGTTTGTTCTTTACGATGAATTTTTTGACATTTAATTGTAAATATTCATTTTTTTTTCACAAAATTATATATGTAAAAATATCGTCGTTTAAAACGTTCATTTAATCAACTCTATTCGTTCCTCGTTGCTCGTAAACTGACTTACAATAGACTAAAGCAAGCTCTGCACCAGGCCAGCTTGGAAGAACTCACAAATCGCTAAAATCTACACGGTATAGAAAAATTGTCAGTGGAACAACAGTTACAAATGGGGAGTTTTAAGCGCGTTGACGCGTCGCTCTACATGTAGAGCTGTTTCATTGTACGTGGAGTACCTTTTTATATGTAAATTTCTGGGCACCACACAATAAAACTATACCTGAGCATTATACGGGCAGATGTACGCACGTAATACTTTAATTAAACTATAATAAGTGAGGAACGCAATGTGAGAAAGCAAAACATTCAAGAGATGAGTTTTTCAAGCATCTTGTTTTTGTCAGATACGTTTAATGCCTTTTTATTCTATAATGGTTGGGTAGTTGGAGATTAGAGTTCAGAAGCTTAGATTAGATGGAAATATCAAGAAAATCGCTTTTTCACTGTATGAAAATTTCAAATAGACAAACGTCATCTGATGTTAAGCGGTCAACATTTTCTAGGTGAAGATGAATTATAATTACATGTTGCTTCTGTTAGGAATTAAGTTAGAATCGAAATGTTTGAACGATGTAGGAATCTGATTTCTTGAAACATATCGTCTTTCTGTCTCACCAAAAGTAATATGTAATAATACTACGGAACATCATGCCTGTAATCCCCGAAGAGGTAGGCAGAGGAGTGTACTACACTCCCACCTTTCACCATTTACGTTTACGTCCCATTATGGAATAGGTAGCGAGCCTATTGCTATATAGCAGGCACAAATCCAGACTCCGAGTTCACTAGAAATTTCTACTAGAAAATCTAAGTTAGAAAAATCTAATAGTACCCGTCCCGGGGTTTGAACCCGGATCTCTCGATCGGCAGTCACGCTTGCAACCAACACGACTAACGAGACAGTCAAATGTAGATGTAGAAAACAAAGATAAAATTGTACGAAGTAATGCCAATACGAACAATGTGTAAATGCATAAAGTAATGTCAATACTAACAGTGTATACGTCCGTTCATAAAGTTGTGCTTGCGAGCTAGCACACAGCCAGTGTTAAAAAACACAAACGTGACTACACAATTTTAACTCACTAATTCAAGCGACGGAATCGCAAAGTACGCACGCTAAATCGTACCACGTTGACTATTGAAAACGCTTAAACGTTTAAATAAATCACAGTTACAAACGTTAAGTACGAACGTATTACTTTGAATTATGCGAGGTTCCACGTTACATTGCAAAGTAATGCACAGTGTAGCCATTGCTTTCTGAACGAGCATTCGGAAAAAAGACGAATTATTTAACAATGGTTTTCTACATCTAAAATACATCTACTACATGTAAAAATCTTGGAATATCGTGGAATATCTTGGAACATTCCCACACACGGCCATCTGATGCGAAAATAGATATACCATGTGTTATGATAACTGGACGGCTGTAAGCATCAAACATGCAGATAAATTTATACTTATATTCACCCACTTATTTACACTCAGGCACGGAAAAAATGCTCGTCACACAAACATTTTCCTGAGTGGGAATCAAACCCACGACCTCCGGCTGTTTAGTCAGAGTCAGTAACTATTTTATCAAAGAGTCAGTTAATTATGTATTATGTGCAATGAGTAGTTGATTACAGATTTTGTCTAAAGTTGTACGTTGAACATTTTCGGTATGACATTGGCATTGACAGTGATATACATGATATCATCGAAAAATGTCAACGATTGTTCATTGAATTAAATTCCGTACATGACCAGTATAACGAATATGTGATTGCGACGTAATAAGTAGTATTATTCTAAAAGACAGGAAGTCGGCTAAGTTAGATTGACTTTAATCAAAAACAAAAAACAAGAATGTCCGTATCATCGCAAATAATGAAGGCTAGGCGAGGCATCCAGCAATCAAATCGAGTAGCCGGATGCCGCTCTGTAATTACGCAATAAGTCTGAATATTATATATACAGAAATGACGCTCAAAAGTTGAAAAATAACACGTTTCAGGGCCATGAAATTGGGGACAAAAATTGCATTTCGAAGTAGTACCTTATCGTAAGTCGGTATTAAAAGAACACGGTAGACAGATTGCTACCATAAAGATAACAATAATTAGTCCTAATGACCACGTCCTATGTGGGTTCGACTCTTTTTTAAGTGCAGTGGGCGGCACGGACCAGCGATCGGGAGATAGTGCGTCCATCAAATCATATGATAATCGGACGCAGTTAATTCCATTACCAATAATAAATGCACGCATTAAATTAGACCTGTCGGGTGAGTCGACGGAACGGAGCCCCGCGATCGCTCCCATCACTCGGATTATGATATGAATAATTTATCAGAAAAAAAATAGACGAAGAAACGAAGCTTATTATTGTTTTGAATTTCGAACGTCAAGCCCGATGTGTCGCTGAACGTTTTTGATCGTAGACATGATTATGATGCGTTCAAAAATAAAATAATTACGCCTGCGAGGGCACAAGGCTTCGTTCGCATTAGGTCGAACAATGAATATGATATTAGAAACGTGACGCAAAAAATCGTTTAAGCTTATCTAACTAATCCACTTAGTTTTTAGATGTTATCTAAAAGCGTTTTTAGTACAGACTATGCGCTTCGAGCTCAACTGTTTTCGTTTTGAAGGAAATGAGGTTCAGTATCAAGGCGAAACATCGCAATAATGGAAAATGTGTTATAAAAAGAATGCAAGGCGTTTATTTTTTAAGGCGATGTCTGACTCGGAGTCAGTGAACAGTAAAATATTAAGACGCTAGCGGCAATGAGATGAAATAATACCAGCTAACCGAAATGAGAGCAATAGACAAGAAAGAACATGCATAAACAGTTAACGGAACGTTAAATAGAAATTAGAAAAAGAACGAGGCGAGTTGTAACTTGGAAAAATTGTTGCTAAGAAAATAATTCTTGTAGGCATTCTGTCGGTATGATTAGTGACGGTAATTCACTGTGCGGAAAAATCTGCTAACTACCTACTATGATATGAAATAAAGTAATTGATATTTTTAATTTTATGTTCTGCAAAATCTGAGCAAGAACAAAATATTTAAAAAAATGCGTTGACTGTGTAAGGACTGTTTAATCTTTTGTTCCTTATACATTCTTAACTAGATAATAATCACATGTGATTATAATTAACAAGATGATTTTATATAATTACGTTACGTTATTTAATTATATATTACATATTTCTTTTTTACAAAATAAAAATATGGAACAAAAAAAGTTTAGTGCCAACATTTAAAATTCCGTTCCTCCCTGTCCTTAAAATGCAAATACTAATTCAAGCAAAGCTTCAGATAAATATTCATAGTGTTTTCTCAAAAGTTTAATAATATTGGAAAATATTTTCTAGCACATATTCTCCACGATATTGGTAAGGCGTGATAAATGTTGAATTACGGAGCTCAGCACAGGTGTCTTCTCATTTCATTCTCAGAGCACGCTCCGACGCGCCTGCATCTATCAGCGCCATCTTGGAACGATGGATATACCGGGAAAAGATAAAGTGAACATAATATGAAGATATTAAGTGTTTAAATAGTATTACCTGTATTATTTGGCACGTCGTGACAAATTGTAGAATGACCAATGTGAATACGTAATATACTTTGCGTATACTTTAATGTATATGTAACATCACACCCTGAGGTAGGCAGAGGAGTGCAGTACACTCCCACGTTTCACTTTAATGTGTTAAAACACGAAATAAGCTTGAAGACAAATTAAATAAACAAATAAATCTTAAGCTCAATTCCCATTAGGATAGAGTCGAAGCGAAGCGCCGCGACTTTTTAATAGCATGGTTAACAACAATGGGTATAAATTACGTGTATATTATTCAAAATAAAAGTTGTCGTAAACTATTACGACCTTCGTTTTAATATCATTATAACGATATTGGCAAAGTTTTTCATAAGAAGCGACAAGTTATACAAACAGTCGAAACATAATTAATTCAATTAGTAAAGATTCCTACTGTGAGGTTTAGACAATTAGCCGAAAATATTAAATTTTGACCACTACTGTGATACCCACTGCGCCCGTGTTGTGTTCATTGTCTGCTTACAATTGCTTAATGCTATGAGAACTGAATTAGGCTAATTAGTCAAGCTATGATACATGCCAAGCCTCCTATCTGACCGCTTAAATACACCTCCACACTTTATCAGTATCAAATAAACAAAAATCTTGGAATGAAGTTAAGTAGGATAAAATAGGTTTTACAAATGTGTTTTAGATTTCAAAAATATGAATATGAAATTGCTAAAAGATAAATAATAAAACGTAGAGTTCGGGCTCAGCCCTTTTTAAAATAAACGAAGATTTTTGGAGAATTTTCGTATTAAATATTGTTGCTTTTCGTGAATAATCGTTTGTGTTATTTTATTCCGTTGTGTTTCATACATATGTGTAAAACTTTTAAATATATTTCATTAAAGTCGTCATCATATGAATTGGTCATAATAACATATAAGAAAAAAGACTACGACTGGTTTAAATAGAACCGTACAACTACAGAAATATAATTAATACTCAAATCACGAGACTACGCTGTGTTTTTGTAATGA
>DWEH01000781.1:0-10647 GCA_018245815.1 Apyrrothrix aesculapus | reverse complement strand
TATATAATATAATGTGTATTTCATGAAGGAAAATGTATATACATATATGTACAGGTATTTATAAATGTTATTAGACCGCATACATTCGATTTCGTTTAGCGTGAAATACAGTCTCCAAATATAATGCAAGTCATTTTAAAAATGGATACAGTATAGTGAGCGCGAATCGCAACTCGCAAAACAATGCTACTCAATGCCAACGAGTTGTGAAAACTCTTGAAGTTGTACGAGCTGCCAATTCCGAGCAAATCCACTCGAACAAAGAGCCGGAGAGAAGATTGAACACTTCTGGTCCGATTTATAAACTTTAACAACGCTCTTATCCAAACTAAGTACTGAAAGCTCGAATGAAACGAATTGAACCTATTCGCTTCGTAAACAAATTTTGCTCGGTAACATTATTATTTTGACACGATTTAAGCGTTTGCAGCACTGGTGTGTATTTGTAAAGTTAAGCGATGTCGGGCGCGGTCGGTTTTTGGGCGGGTGATTGTAAGGGGAAAATTTTCCCGACTGCTGCCGTATTTACTAGCGCATTTATAACGCTTCTTCTGCTAATTAAACTCGGATGCAGTTTGGAAACTTTATTTGATTAAACTAATTTGTTTATAAATGACAAAAAGTCTTCTTCAATCAAAATTTAAACACAATGATTCAATATGGTGGTTCTCTCTAAGGTGGTTCAGATGGTACTCTCCGAGTCCAGCAGTGAAACATAAAATTGGGGGCAGTCATTTTTTAAGTAGCGTTATGTTTCTATAAGTTGAAACTTTATAAACATTATAAATTATTCGTGCTTTAAATTTTTTGGTTAACCGCCAAACTTTTAGGTGCTTTGAAATTAATTAAGCTCAGAAATAACACTTTACGTGTTTTTGTGATATTCTTGGTAAAAGTAAACGGATAACAGGTATTAAAAGTTTATCTCTAATAAATTTTTTGAAACATTTCTTAAAATAATCAGTCGAGTTTAAATTTTATTTTCTTATAAGTTTCCTACATACATTTCAATCCGCCCATCAGTGTTTGGATGCCCACCGCACGATATTCCTCCGGTGTCTCCGAACGAGGAATTACATTACTTTAGGAAGTTCAAAATCAGAAAAATAAAATTATACGTTTCCGTTTGGTTTTACGCACTGTATAAGTTTAGGTGTGGTTCAAGGACAGATGCAAAAAATGCAAAAAACACAAATGCCAAAAAAGAACTCAAGAAATTTGTTTTAAATTCATTTGATAACATATTATAGTTTTAGGGTTTAGTTTAATATTATTGAAATTTGACACAGAAATAAGCAAACACAAAACGGTGCAAACACAAAACGTAGCAAACATACAACAGTGAAAAAACGAAACGGTGCAAACACAAAACGTTGCAAACATACAACAGTGAAAACACGAAACGGTGCAAACATACAACAGTGAAAACACGAAACGGTGCAAACACAAAACGTTGCAAACATACAACAGTGAAAACACGAAACGGTGCAAACACAAAACGTTGCAAACACGAAATGGTGCAAACACAAAACATTGTAAACACGAAATGGTGCAAACATAATAAGGGCATTTGCAATAATATTTAGTGATAGCAATAAATTTAAATCATCGTTATCAATCAGAGTTCCATCTACTAAACAGCATAAACAACCAATCAACAATAGATCCATTTGATTTTAGCAAGTTCAATTTATCCATTCAATTCTATTTACAACTAGTCTTCCCTTGACAATAAACGCAGAACCTATTAAGTTTGAATATTGTGAACGCGCTCAGTGAAACCGCATTCCTGGAACCGGAATTGGTGTTATGGTGTGATACTTATTTTAGCGAATCTACGTATTTTAGAATGATCAATTACTTTAGATATTATTTATTAATGTAGTAGTATTCAAGATTATATTTCCTGTAAGTCCTTCCATATTTATTATACACGCGTCCTTCTTAGTTAGATGATAGACGTTATAGTTCTTAAAATTATAAGAAGGGGTAACTTAGTGGGTTAGAATTCAGGCCGCTACTATGATTATTCTGGTTTGAACTTCTGAGGTATCACGTGTAACTAGAAGCTGTGCGTACCCATGATACACTTTCGCAGAAATATATAGAATGCATTTTTATGTAAATTTTACCTATTGTAATCTGCCGCAGCGTATGCAGAAAACACGGTGTACAGTATAATGGTCGTTGCAATCGCCAATAGCTGGTAACGAGATAGTAATCCTAAGCACATCGTGAAGGTATTTTCACGTGTGATAGCTAATAAATACTTGATAATGGCGAAGCAATGTCCATTACGCCAACGAACTTTATCTCGGCTTGAATTCGAAGCGAGAATCTCCACTTTTATTTTCCTCATAATGGATATTTCTTTTTTTTATAAAAACAGTCCGTTTGATTTATGGCTAAACAGGCTAAAAGTATAATTACATTTAGGTTAAACCAAATTTTAGGACATCTATTTAGTGAAATCGCTAAATCTTAGTCTTGCCCGTGAACGTCAAACAAAATCGCACGTTACGAAATACCGAACACGGCCAGGATGTGTAAAATATGGCAATGTATGAAGAGCATCTTGACTATCATAATATCATCATGACTGTCAGAACAACATCCCTACTTTCATAATAGTATTCTAACTTAAAATAAACGTCATTAGTCATTCCAGAAGTTACCTTCCTTAGAGAAAAATGTTTACAACTCTCTTATCCGCGTACAATCCAGACTTCCTTTAGAACACTAAATGTATGTACATTCAATGATTGGCCTAAATCTAAATAATATATAATTCAAGATACTATTTAACAAACACTGAAAAGTACCAAGGAAAGGCTCCAGTTTTTGTATTCATTAATAAATCATTCCAGAAAATATATTTTACTTACGGACGCGTAACATTTAAATCGAGCCGACGGCCTTGTGTTTTTATACATAACTGTTAAGGATTTTATATTATAATAAGATAAACTTTGCTTTCAACTACGCACGTGTGCAAATCTATATTAGTGTCAATGTAACTTTTCACAACTAAGCGTCAACTAGTTATATCCTTCAAAATATTAAACATAATAAAGCCGTAAATATCATCACTGTACAAAATAATATTCTTGGCGACATTAAAATCCACGGTGAAATATATTACGCAGTTTAATTATCCATATTAAAAGCGTCACGGTGAGGGAAGTTACGTTATGAACTAAATGCAGATAAATTTTGCATTCACGCTGAAACGGTGTAAGCTACCTCTTTGGAGTGAATTACGTGAAATCGCCATTTAAATCTTTATTCTTTTCCCTGGCTTAAAATGGAAATTTGGGATAACACGCGGATGAGAATGGATTACTGACGGCCATTATTTGCAAAAAGTTAAATACGGAAAAATTCGCGAGATGCTTTAATTACATTTTGGAATAAGAAGAGGGAATGAAAAAAGTAGAAAACAACTACGAAAAGTGAGTCCTATAAAACAGGACAGTGAAGGCAAAAAAGGTTCAACACCATTGGGACGCTTAGGATTCGACAGGTGAAGCTCAAAGACAAGGGACAATTAACTGGAAGAGGGACCACATAAAATTTGCATAAAATAATTAGTTGCAGAAAACACCGAGGGATGGAAAAAATTCAAAGTAAATCTCGTCTCTAGCAAAACAAGGCTAACCGCCGCTAATGAGGGCTCATTAAGACAATAATTTTCTCGTGAGAGGATATTTTGCTTTAATAATCATCTGTCCCCTCTTCATCATGATTATTTGCATAAAAGTAACTTAATTAAATCTATTACCTTACTGAACCACTACTTCGTAGACTTATTGTGTTTGGCTGCCTTTTCAATTAGTTTACTTAATGTTGAGATCCATTTTTTTCATAGGATCATTTTCCTTGTGACTTCCTTGTACCGCACAGGCTACGGAAGAGTTATGCCAGAATAATACAGGCAAAAAAGCCAAGTTTTCTTTTGATTGTATGGTGGTTGGTCAGGCCATACATGTACATACACTTTCGTATCCCTCTTTTGTCTTTAAAGCGTGGGAAGCCATAGCTCGAAAATTGCTCTAACTGACCGTTACTACCACAGTAGTGAAATGTTCAATTCTAGGATGAACTGATCGAGGAAAACATATTTCGCATCAAAAAAGATAACGAGCTGAAGCGCATGCTAAACTGGGTATATTACGGGTATCGAAAACCAAAGAGAAATAGTATTCAACCATATGCAAACCTTGGAATGCCTCATAGTTTTATAAAAATTAAAAATGTTGCAGTAACAATGCGTGAAAAACGAGACGCGAAAGATGTAGACGTGTTTAGCAAGCTTGCATAATGAACTTTACAGTTCTCATGCATTTTAAGTAAAATATTATGTCTGCATAATTTTGCTTAATTCAAATTTATTTTTCATTTCGCATGAAATTTTCTGTGAGTGCTGTTCCTGTTATTTTGTATATTCCGTAAGTATTTTTCTATATCCATATACGAACTTGTGTATAAATGTAATGTTAGTTAAGCATTTAAAGTCCGAATAAACATATTTTGGGGATATTTTCAAATTACTTACAAGTCATCAGATTTATTTTGAATTAGGTACATACCTATTTATAAGCGTTTCCGTATAAACATGTTTATATAATCTACAAATTCTATACATATATTTAAAATATACTTAAAATAATTAATTACATAATTCTATGTATATATGTAGTTTATCAGCCGTCCGGTTACCATAACACAAGCTCTCTTGATGCTTAGTATTGGATCAGATGGGCGTGTGTGGAGATGTCCCAAGATATTATTATTATTATATTATTATTAAATATCTTTATTCTTAAAGATTTCACCTGCGCTGTTTCTTCCACATTCATCACTCTCTTCATATATGCACGTCGGTTTTGGAGACTTCTAACACCCCCATCAGTCAGAACTTTGTTTAGAATGCAGAGATAACTTAACAACTTAAAGGTGTAAACTAAAACGCTTCATGTGGTCATAATTGTTAACCATCGTGTACTTCAAACACATAAACGCTATCTACAAACAGTGGAGCGCAACTTTTGCTGCTATGTGACACCGATCAAAATGAAGCGCCTGTAACATTAGCGCGATTTCAGATCGTAAGCCATGTATAATGTTAAGCAACTTTTAGAGTTGATCAACACGAATACAATTTATTTTTAGTCTGTAACTTAATTGTGATTAATTTATCATTTTTGAATCTCATCAAAATTCTTCGTTGTGGGCTGAAATACGTACTACAATATGTCCACTAACACTCACTCAAAAACAAATGAGCGTTATTCCTGTCGCAGCAGAAGTCAGAAATTCCAGCAGCGCGATTTAATTGTTTTCCAATGCATTCCAAATTGTCTACTAATATTGTTAATTAAAATTTTATATTATATTAACACGAAAACATAAGAAAAAGCGCGCGAGAAATTTTTCCCCCCATTATTTCTAGACGCTGCTCGAACAAAGGCATCCAGCGCTTTTCATTAATATTAAATGGGTCAGCATTTAAACTACCCCTTGAACGCGTGCAACTGAATAATAACTTAATTTTGTTACTTAAATGAAACCTGCAGTAAGTATGAGCGGTGGTTGAACAACCTGTTCTGGTTTTACTGTGGAAGAACTACCTATAAAACATCCATCTATACACTGGCATGTTGATTCAGCCATGGACCTAACCGTTGAAGTCCCGGGTGGGATTCCCACCCGGGACAAATATTTTGTGATGGAGAAAAGAGTGTTTGTTCTGTGGCTAGGTGTAATATATTGTAAATGCTCGTCAGTATTATTTACTCCATAGTGAAAAATAATTCGATACTACAAGTACTAAGGTATTATCGCTCTCTGGAATTACTTACTATCACCGGACCTGCACCTTTGAGTAAGCAAATTCCTGTTTTACTGAGTTTTCATTGGGAGGTACGTATTTTCCGGTCTTGGGTGAAGTAAATGACATATTAATTTTCAAAGTAATCTTTTTCATCATTATACATTCACGCCAAGATCCTAACGAGGCAGGCAGAGACCACTGAGGGCCAAATATCGCTATCATTACAGACCTGGCAGGCTTCTTCTACGTTCATCACTTTCTTCATACACGCTCGCCGATTTCGAAGGCTTTTGACTTTAAACTTTGTTGGTACTGAAATTAGACTGCAGTTTGAATCAAGATCGAGCACTGCATGCTGCAGTGATCATTGAACATCGAGTTGCCCGAATCCTCCCCTCCCTTCTGTTACGTAGAGTGTTACACGTGTTAGGGGTGAAATTGTCTCTTGCTCCCCTGTAGTTGGTATTCAGTCAAGCGTGGACGGGCACGTCGATTTTATTCCACCTTGTAATTTACTCAGTGTTTCACCCTCTGGAGCGGTGTGGCGTCGTAGAGCATTTATGAATATGGTAAAATCTTCATGTGACGTGAGCGAGAGTGACGTCAGTAAGATCAGAATTTTCTGTTATCTTCTAGAAAGTTCGACACAATGTTCGACATTACAATACTGTTTCTCTTTTTATGGAATTGAAAAGTCATATCTTGGTCTCGTCATGGTACATTTTCCAATGCGGTTTGGGGACATCGTCTCCTAGTCGTATATAGGTCTGAATCTTATCTGAATTAATGGGAAGCTTCAAACCCTGAAAACTAAATGTGAATATCTCGAGTTTCGGAGGGTTACGGTGGATTACTGGCCCGTTGGTGCAGTGGTTAGAGAACTTGATTGTTGCACCGGGAGTCGTGTATTCGATTTCCACCTAAAATAAACATTTGTGTGATGAGCACAAGTATTTGTTCTGTGTCTGGGTGTAAAAAAATGTCTATATAAGAATATATTGGGTCTGTATATTGAATAAATATAGTCTGGGTGTAAAAAAAATCCTATATAAGAATATATTTATATGTATAAGTGTAGTTTATCAGTCATTTGGTTACCATAACACAAGCTCTCTTGGTGCTTACTTTGGAACCAGTTGGCCCTATGTGAAGTTGTTCCCAGGTATTATTATATATTATTTGTCTTATACTTTAATTACGCTTTCTACAAAAATTAAATATGAAGTTTTATAAGCTTTGCTTACAAAAAAATATTAATTATTATAATAATATAATTGAATAAAATTGTTTCTGTCGGAATTCTGTTTTTTTTAGTTTGTTATGATATTGAATCCTTGCGGATTCGGCAATTAGCCTTCAAATTTATAATTTTAAAGACGAGAATTGATTAAAACTAAGATAACAGATTGACAGAATAATGAATCGTTAATTCCGAGAGAGATTACTGCGACGGACGGAAGGCTTAATCCCTTTAGAGCCTTATTAACTTTATTAATCGCCGGCTCTAACGCGAAATTTAATTTCGTCTATTATTGAATGTCAATCATAATAATTAAGGTTATTTAGATGATATAAAACTCGTGCGAGCTTTACGTAGGGGTTCAAGGTTTGAGATTAAACCATATTATGTTAAATTAGTTTAAGCTTCACATTGGAAGAGAATACTTCCCTAACACAGGCATACAAGACCTAAAAGGGTGACTCCAATCGTTACTAAATTTGTACTACTTTATTAACGAACAATAAATAAATACTTTAATTTTAACGTTCAAGTTTAACTTACACAAAAAAAAATCTATCGTAGATGATTTCGCTTCAAATGTTCCAATATGGAATAGTATATACATACTGGACTGCCTGGTCGTAACTGGGGAACCGTGGGGTGTGTATTGCACTCCTCTGTCTACTACTTCGGGGATTACAGGCGTTATGCTACGGTTAGATACATACTCAATGTATCTTCTGGTTTTAAGTTACATCTGAGCAGTGCTTTATTGATACAAAACTAATACAAACATTATACTTCTACAATACTGATAAATCAGGAAGGGCTTGTTTTATATTTCAAATTGTAATCGATGTAGAGCTAAGTGATGTTCTAAGCTTCAGTCTTTTGCCAGTTTTATGGCCGTACACTGGTCCGTAGCCGAGTTGCGTGAGGGATGTTGCAAGAAGAGGCAGTGAATATGCTCGAGAAGCGTTTTCTTTTCGCCTCTCATACTGAGAGGAGACAAGATCCAACAGTAAAGCGTTAATAGAGCTGATCATGATGATGATGCCATTGTGTGGGTACGTGCGGATGTATGTACGGATATTCACGAAACGCTGAGTAATAAAATAATATCATTTAACATTCACGCCTATCGTTAGTCGTAATACATATGTACACACGCGGTGTACGGTTCGTTTAATGGAATCCCGGTTATTATAGACGTCAGAAGGGAATTTGAATAAGCTAATAGTGTGCGGTTTTCGCTGGTTTGATGACGCGGCGGTTCGGATTTGTGAATTGCGGTCATATAGGTACTGACTAATGGAATAAATGTTCGAGCTTTGACATAAATATTTGTATTTGTGTTATTTAGCTGTAACCTTTTGTACAAGCTTTTATTTGGCATCATTATCGTATAATATACTCAGTATTTATTTTGTGTCTGGGAGTAAAATTAGTAACTGTAAAAGTATATATTTCTGCTATATGTACATACATAAAATATGTATATACATATACGTCTAATTACCATAATGAAAGCTGTCTTGAGGCTTACGTTGGTTAATCTCGATCGCAATTTTGAAAGTGTGGAGCATGCTTGACTACGCTGATCCCGTTCGGATTCATCGAGATAAGGGTTAATAGTACAAGACGCTTGTTAAATGTTTTTAAAACGACTTTAAGGCCTCGAACGAAGCTTAATAATTGCCTTCTACTGGGACTATTCGCTTGATGTGCTCTCCAAAGCACGATAACACTTTCAGAAATTGCCACTAGAGGCCGTGAACCCAGCTACCTCCCGCACCTGATGTTGCTTAACTTTACAGATCGCTTGCATCCGGGCTATGAGCGCTTCCTATAATAATTACACATTATTAATTATCTTAGGATTTTGTGTGTAATCTTGTGTTTTGCTTGAGTAACAGCCGCCATGCCACTATGAATGTCTGTGGTCAAACATAATGGCACGACAACGAATCAAAATCGTACTTATAGTATTAATACGTTACATTTTGTCAAATAAATGAACTAAAGTGAATACAATAATAAAAATTGCGAAAATTCAAACACGGCCATCATTCTGATCTTAAAATAGCAGCAACTTCATAAAACATACAATCTAAAAAACAAAACATTAATTTCAATTTAATTCAAAATTCCTGTAACGGAATCGTGCTCTCACAGTTAGTCATTAGTTACTTTGATAAGTCGTCTGCTGGCAGTTAGTCAACGTAGTGCCCTATAACATGTTTGAACTGACCCGTATTCATCGTGAAACAAAATCGTAATTTTCGTATTACATCAGATGTTCGCAGATAAACGGGTACAGAAATATCCAGTGCGCTAGCAACGTCTATTTCTGTGTGTTTGTGTGAACTCATATTATATTTATACAGATGTGTGCGTACCAAATGTCTGTATGCACTATTTATATCTGAACCAACGTGGTTTAACGCACGTTTCACGTAATATTAGTGTTTTATGCCGTACTAATCAACGGATTGCGGTTTTGTCTGTGTTTGGTATTCGTTTTTGATTATCATTAGTTTATTAAATTTTTTAATGGACTAAAGTAAATCTATTTTTATTTTTAAGCGAATACTTCATGTTATAGTCGACTAAGTTTGGATATTGTTTCCACGATTCGATTTGATATCGATTTCATGGCAATGAATTAGTGTTGAACTTATTTTTTTATGTATACATATGTCAGGTCTGCTCTCTGCCTACCCCGTAAGGGATTTGGCGTGATGGCATACTAATATTAATGTACATATATATGAACAATCGAAGTTATTTTCGTGGAGATTTAGATATTCATTCGTTTTAGCCGGAATTATTTCCGACTAACACAAATGGCATACTTTTCTACACGAATAACTGCCTGCATTGAATGTATTTTATCTTGCGACATCACATACGACCATCTGATTCTAAAGTGGCCCAGAACAGGGTCTTTGTTATGGTAACTAGAAGGCTGTTAAAAGTCCTATCTAAGTATACATACACGAGTATATAATTACATATATACTTTTTTAGGCCTAGATAAAAAAAAACACTTGTTGCTCATCACATAAATACCAGGTGGGCATCGATCTCAAGACTCCCGGCTCAGCAGTCAGCTCAGTAACAGCTGGACCAATAGACCAGTCAAATTTATTTGTAATTTATGCATATTGTGATGCATATGTAATTTGTGATGTGTTTTGTCGACTAAAAAAAGGCTTTTGACTGCGTTAGGTGGCAGGATCTCTGGAGGGTTCTTTCGAGGCTGGGTGTTCCTGTTCACCTTGTGCAACTTATTGCCAACCTATACGATACGAGCCACGGCACGATAACCGTGGGTGCCGCGACGTCGAGCAGCTTCCGTTTCGAGAGGGGAGTGCGACAAGGATGTGTAATCCCTCCCATTCTTTTTAACATTTACGGTGAATACATAATGCGTAAAGCCCTGGATGGATGGGAGGGCGGAATAAGTATCGGTGGATCCAAAATATCGAATCTTCGTTACGCTGATGATACTACTCTGTTTGCCTAACCGGAGGATGAGATGGCTGAACTGCTGCGACATTTGGAGTGCGCTAGTTCTGACTTGCGACTA
>DWEH01000780.1:0-10649 GCA_018245815.1 Apyrrothrix aesculapus | reverse complement strand
GGTGGACCAACCAAATATTGATTATATTTCATAAATAAATGATTTTTGTTTTGATACATATTTATTTTTATTCTCAAGTCAATATTAACCTCAGACTAAAAGTTTTGTAAGGTGCCTAATACTTTTGCTAGTAGCGTACGTACTTAACAGTACATGTCATCACCAAAGGTTCCTTATGGGGTAGACAGAGCACCGAGTGCCAAAAATCTCTATCCTTACTGATCTACTATGCTTCTTCTACATTAATCAGTCTCATCATCGAACTTACTAGGATACTTACATGTTAGTTTAATCTTTTATTTCAATAATTGTGAAATATATATGGTATGATGTTTGGATTGGTGAATATTTAAAATACAAGTTTCATGTGGTATTTTATATTTGTCAATTACAATTTAAGATACATCATTGTTAAATTGTAGCCCTACTCATTTGATCTACGGCAGAAATAACTACTTTGTATCATTCCTTTTAATATATATATGTATATATCTACAAAGGTACATAGCTAACTGTTCCTGGTGGTCTTCATTAAATCCTTGAAAAGTTTGAACTGAACATAGTGGTGTTCACTCACTTTATAAATCTATACTTTGTTGTATTTTCATGTGTGTCATACTTACACATTATGCCAGGGTATTTATTTCTTCCTATTATTTTACCAGAAATTTAGAAACAATTTACAACTCTAGGTATATAACAAGTGTATTTAAATTCACATTTTTTTGGTAGTTACATAAACACTTACAATAAATTTATTCTAATACGCTTTACAATTATGCATGAAATTTACTCCTTTTTTCAATTTGAAAATTTTCATTGAAGTTGGTCATGACCACAGTTAATTAAGAATGCAATATTGTATTCAAAATCGCATATTTTTTTTATATCAACCAGATTCAAACAAAACTGTTCAGGTCTAAGCACAAGTGATTTTCGAATTTGGAACAAAATTTAAAGCATTCTACAAATTGTTTAATGTATGAACGACTTAAATTTAACTAAAGTTAGATATAACAATTTCTAAACTGTAGAAATAGTTGAACATGTAACAAATGCTTAATTTACACAACAAATTAGACATTTTGTGAATAGCTTATATAATGAATTAAGTTAGATGATAAGTACTAAATTATTTAAAAATGGTTGTTCCATATGAAAATAATGAAATAAAAATTATTAACAATCTAGATTTTTTTTTACCTCAATAATCATATTATAATTTTGTGTTTTATTATGTTTGTCACATGAATAATTTATGCAAAAAGCAAATAAAATAGGGTACATTCTGATATATAGCAGTCATCTTTGTGTCACCTTTTAAGTTATACCTGACAATTTTTTTAATTCAAATCATTTTTTATAGCATTGCTACAATTCTGTTGCTAGTTAAGATTCATATCTTATATACAATACCATTTATTTCCAAAAAATTCAAGAACACTATCTAGCATTATATTAAAATGCTAATATCAATGTTTAAAGTATATAGAAGAACTTTGTTGATAGTTTTAGGGTCCAATTTTGGACTCCAGGCTATTCAACATGAAACATCACACTATTATGGTATGTTGCATACGTTTTTAAGGAATTATTTATACATTCCCATACTTTTGCCTAAACATTTGTAGAACAATGAGATATGCAAACCACCTACTTTACAAGAGCACAAATTATTTCAATGAATTGAAGAAGAGCAATCATTTCAATTTTCTCTAACATTTGTATGGTTAAGTTACGCCAAAGCCAATAAAGAGGACGGTTATTCATATTTGATTCCCCCGTCGCCATCAGCTTATTACAAGAAAATAGTAACTCTAATATTTTATAACTATCAATATGAAACAGTCCACATATATTGCTTTCACGCCGCGGCATGATTCAACAAATCTACCAGTTACTACAATATTCTCATTCTACTATTTGAGTTCTAACATCCAAAGCTAATACAATATGCATGAAAAAATATTGTATGCTATATCATCATATCAATCATGTATTCTTTAATGCAAAGTCACACCTTACTTACAAACATCAGGCGTCACATAACAGATGACTCTGCATATACTAACAAATTATCTAATTACATATTATTATGAAAACCAGAATAAGTAAACATTATTAAGCATGACCAGTATGTGTGAATGACTAGCATGTTGTGTGATTTATTGACAAAATACTATTTTAGGTCATTAATATCATGATACGCAATCTGGTCATATCATCCACACTAGTCCAGAAAAATATCCATTCCCAATTCTACGTTGCTACTCATAGTATACCATCTACAACAAGAATTGTCTTCAGAACAAATCACATTGAAGTTGATTAAACCAATAGGAGAAATTAATTTGTAAATTAAAAAAATTACCAGGGTGCGCAAATATTTCGAGTATAGACATCTATAATCACATGGGTAAAGGAATAGTGGCATAAGCCATAAAGGTAAATATAATACCAAGTCATTATATGCCCATAGTATAACATGACATCATGCATATACTTCCTCGAAGGGATAGGCAGAGGAGTGTAGAACTTCCACTTTTAATCAGTTATATTATATATGGAATAAGGGGTGAGCCTATCACTTAACAGATGACCAGCACACCCGTTTGGTAATTGTAGTATACAAAATAGTCTCTAAGATAACCTGTGAATGACAACAGAGAGCAAATCTATTAAGAAAGTTCTAAATAGGGTATACAGGGCATATAAATAACATAATTCCACCTCTTGGCTCATTCAAAGACAATGTAATTTGGAGCATTCCACATCATCGTAAAAAGCTAAGACATTTTTATTAACATATCAACTAACTATATCAATTATAGTACAGAACTGACATAAAATAAAATCACAAATTAATGAATATAGAGAAATATTGGAGCATCAATGAGAAAATTTGGATATTAATTGTACATATTATGAGAAATTTTGTTTTGTAATACATCATATAAAAAATAATATACAAGACCCTACCTAAATGCCAAATAATGTATTTAACAGTACAAACATCTAAAAACAAATATTTTCTATAATGATCATCATTATGTTGTGACTGATAGTGGTTTCAAGATTCATTGCTTTATGAACAGCGAATTCTAAAATCACAGTTGAGCTGTACTATACCTCTTCACTTCTCACTGGCATGCTTTATAAAGATGATTCCAAGTCACCATCACATAGACTCATTGCAGAGCATGACCAATAACTTGAGTGAAATCAGTAAATGGTTCTAGTTAAAACATTTAACACTAAATAAAACCAATAGAGAAACAATAGTCTTATAAACATATATTGATATTATTCACAGTATTTTTTTCTTCCAGTTTCATATCTGTATACCATATATGAAATAGAAAGATACACTCTGTCAAAAGACCTAATATCCAAAATCTGTGGAAACGGTAAAAGAGTTACTGGTGTTCACAAAGTTCTTAGGTTGCAAGGACATACTACTTCAGTATGGAGTCGTTAGGATGTGACATGTGCGGATAGAAGACGTGTGGCAGGTGTGGCGCGGAGATCAAAGCGCGCGCCTCAGCTCGGCGTGGCTCCGGCGTGGCTCCGGCGCGGGCCGTCACGCGCCTGACAGCGGCGGCCCGTCGGTCTGCACGTCCTTGTCCTCTGTAGGCGGCGCGCAGCGGTCGGAGCCGTACCGCCTCGACAGATCTAACATTTCTCGAAGACCCTAGGACATGAAAAACCATATCACCCACACATATTCTTTACCAGAAACAACTGTCGTAGATTACTATTTTTTAACAGGGCAGTTCGCGTTTTGCGGTCGCATCGATGCCGTAACGCATTTTGGCGACTCTCTGCATTTACATGACAGGAATGCTCTGTCACATTTTGGAGACTTGCTGCATTGTCGCGGTATCGAAAACGTGAATTTTAGAGATTGCATTGTCGCTTCATCGCGTTTTTGCGACTAACTGCGTTCGATCACATAACGACTCTATTGATGTTGTACCTATACAAAGTAACAGGAAGTAAGACACATTCCTTGCAAGCAGTTAAAGTATAGCACATTTGCAACGAATACTAATATCACAAAATATAAAACAGTTAAATGTTGTCAGTGTTCCATCATTGTTCTATATGCGACAAATTTTAAAACAAATGGCTTTTCTTTAGAAAGATATATTTAAGTCACACTCTAGTCTTTAGTCACACACTAAATTACCTTGTTCTCAGTTATAAGCCTTTGGTATAATTCCTCTCCTTTTCTGGAATCCCCATTTGCATCCATATTTACAGCTTTATACATGATACTCTTCATCTCATTGATTCTCTCTGCTTGTTGACGTATTTGCTGCAAAAAAAGAAATACTCACTCACTCACTCAATTTATATGGAACAATTACAATTGAAAGTACATGTTTCTTTAAATTGCATTACAATAGCATAGAGATCCTCCATTTTATAATGAAACATATATTGTTGGTGGTATATGTTTTAGTGCATACTTTCAATTATTTATGTCTCTCTGGTATGGTGAGCAGCAGACTGTACTATAAGTCTACATCATACTTGTGAGTTGTTCTGAAGGAGTATTTTGTGACTTGGTAATTAATCAATACACAATACACTTTTATGCCAGGATAACATGCATTTTTCCCGCTCAGTACTATAAATGTATAACCACCCATGGCAGATCCTTTATTATTGCTATTTACTGATCTAAGTGTCACATGCATCCCTACACTTAGCCTAAAATATACTATTTTAAACTAAATTTAATGATATTGTCACAAATTGATAAATAAAAGTGCTCTATCTATTAAATATTCATGCGACACATATTATCAATGAATAATAATAATAACATCTTGGGATATCACCACACACGGCCATCTGACCCCAAAGGAAGCATCAAGATGGTGCTCATCTCATAAATATTTATTCTGAGTGGGAATTGAACCCATGACCCCTGGCACAACAGTGAAGTTCATTAGGCAATGTACCAATGAGTCAGTCTATGAATGTTCCAGAAAGGCCTCGAAGAAGTTGTTTACAGCTTGCCAAATCCATTGTGTATACATAATATCACATCACTCTTATGTCTTATATAGGATTTGGTAGAGGCAATAGGTATAAACTTCTTCTGGCAAGGTGATATGAGCCATAAGCAATGTCAGGTTCAAATTCCTTCACGAGCATGGCATGTATGTTCTTGGTAATTCAGGATCTTCCGGAATATTCATTGTGTCGACACTGGCCACACCCTCCATCCGTCCATCATCATACATATCACTGTCATTTATTTTGGACCCTCTTGTAGGTAACAATAAAACATTGTTACATGCAAATACTTTTGCAGTTTATAAATTAACAAACACACCCACATTGGCAAACTACAATTTTTAATGCATGTAATACTCATGAGTTATTTGAGTGGATATCTTACCAGGGACAGAACAAATGAAATTTTAATTAGAAATTCTAAATGGAAATAATCCAATAATACTGGATCTGGGAATCAAATCCAGAAGCTCACAATCATCAGTCATGCTTGCAACCACTCGACCAATAAGGCAGTCTTTATGGGAATAATATATCACTATTCATAAAAATAAGCATAACATTACTACTTTTGTTGGTCTAAATAAGTGAAGTTAGCAGCCTAGAATTTCCAGAGTGTCCTCTTCAAAAAACTAGTAATTTGTTTGTAAGTTAACCTACCTTAATGCAGAATAATAAATGGATACTTAAATGGGGATACTTAAATGGTAAATAGCCTCAGAATTGATTTATCTCCACCAAGCTTTACTCGGATCCATGTTCTACTTTTTAAGACACCAAAAAACATGTGAGTTACTGAGATTGATAATGACACACACTACCAGCGGTATTTATGTTTGGCCATTCTCATTCCAGAAGCAAAATGTTCAAAAGTTATCCATTGTATCAATTAACAGTTCATAAAAAATGTGTGGAGTTTTCCTCAGACTTCTACAGCGCCAGTACCCATCGGGTCAAATGCAGACAATGAAAGTGATAACTTGTATTGATATGCTTTCCAAAATCATTAAGTATATGTATTTATGCAGTGATGAGAGAAAAAGGATATACCTCTTGTTGTTTTTCGTGGACCGCAGCTGTGAAGTCTATCCGGGACTCCCATATCCTTTTCTCCGTGTGCTGTCGGTACTTTGACATAATTAGCTCTAAAGCACGCCGATGATCTTCCAAAGCGGCTCTCAATTCCCCATTTTCCCGCTGCACATCGCGCATCAATCTTGATTCCCTTTCTATACTGGCAATTAACTCTCCTCGCGGCCTCTCGCGCGACGCTTCGTTGAGGGTGTCCACTTCTTCCTTGTACTGAAAGTTTTTATTTTACCAATATCTATTTACACACTTGGAATTAAAATATATATATATGAAATCAACATAATTTACGGAAACAAATCGAAAGCGACCCAAAACGTTAATTGTAAATATACATCACGCACAATAACGAACTCTTAATTCCCGTACCTTTAGCACAGTTTGCGTAAATGTAGAACAATGACAAGGATACGATCTTCCGAGCTACGTAAACGCCAATTTGTTTTCATTTTCTATAAAATACATCTTTATATACCTTCATACTGTCACAAGCTTTATTTAATAGGGCTCCACATATACCTGCTTCATTGTGTGAATCTGCCTGTATGCTGACTGAGTCTCCGTCAGCAAAGCATCTGCTTCAGTCTCACGTTCCTTGAGACGACCAGCGAGCCTTTTTGCATCCAAAATAATTTGTTGTATAGTCAGTGACATCTGAAAAAGCCAACACTCGCAATCTACAAAACGCTCAAACACATATTTATATTATTGTTAAATCTTTTTAGCACAAACCCTGATTTCCAAACAAAATAATAACAGTAGTAACGTATCATCTAATCAATGGTACCAAAACGAAACGAACATAACACAAACTTTAATCAAAAAACCAAACGACGCACATCAGCTGTTTCGTGATTAAACTGCGGCGGCCATTAGCTTTCATTAATTTAGCAGATTATGATTCTATAATAGAGTGACGTGTGAATCACAACCAATAGATTTTATGGTACATATCGACACGTATGAAAAAAAGAGGTGGAGAATTTTACCAAAAATACTTTAGTTATACACGGTATACATATTTATGACATGACCTTGATGATAGGCTATGAAACAGTTACCATAGTGAAAGTAAAATAGGGACGAATATATTGTAGGCTTAGATCAGTTTTAAATTTTTTAGGTGAAATCAATAGCAAATAAATGCTTACGTTTTGTTTAATTTTGAATGATATTTTATTTTATTCGATGGTTTCACAGGTTCATACTGGATATTTGGCATAAAAAATTTTATCGAGTGCATTTCAATATTAGAAGTTAAGGCGAACACGTTGAGTTGTCTTTGACAACAAACGTATATAGGTCACTGGTCTCTAAATATGGATAGCTGACAAGTAGGCATTAAAAAAAAATAGGACTGAAAAAAGTCAACGCCTCTCTATATTGAGGAAAGAACTAAATTAAGTAACATTGTGCATGCTAATACTATGAAAATTTTACGGTAATGAATAAAAAGTCACCGTCCAATAGTTTCGCTAAATTGCAAAACAAACATTTAAAAAGTTGTTAGCTTGTTGCACATGTTTCAATTAATGCTACGGCAGAAATATGACCGAAGCTTACTACTGTCCACAATGTATCACTATGGTGGACACGCATGCGCACTACGCTACGTTTTAGTTCTTTCCTCAGTAACTAGAGAAACTGGTAATTATTCAAGTGGCACTAATGGCGAACTACGGGATAAGCTATCCATACATAGAAATCAGTTATATAGACCGGAACACTTAGGCTAAATTCCCACCACAACAAAGTCAAAACTTCGCGTCTAAAACTATATCCATTAATTGACGTGCAAATTTATACCCAAAAATTTTTGACAACAAAGTTATACATATTTGAAAGACATCGACGTGCAAATGCGCGCATCGACGCACGAATGCGTACATCGGCGCCCGTTTTTGCATTATGCTATTATAGTGGAAGTGACGCGTCGCTTCGACTCTGCTGTAGTGGGAATTAAGCATTATCTGTGCGTGCGGCTGCGGCGTTACCCAAAAACAGCGGTTCTCTATTATCTATGATTTATCAAATTTCCTATTGGATTTTTAGTTATTTAACAGTAAAACATTGATTTAAATAAGATTATGTATTTCTGTGATATCATGTAAATTAAGAAATTTAATCGCTACACACTTCCCGATTATTTAATTATTTGTGATAATCCAGCAATTACTATCTTGTCGATCAATGTAAAAATCGTATATTTAATACAAGTCGATGATCATTTTAAAAACTTGACAAAAATAACTCAATACGATTATAACGAAATCGACTATCAATATAAATATAAACACAGCAGTAAGCTTTTGAGTGTTGTTACTTCGGCGATATTCTTATGTTTATCTTAGTCTTGCATGCGCCCGGTGCGACTTGCTATAACTACGCCCTTGAATAATGAACCGTATGGGTCATTCTACATTGATATTTTCTTGGCATCGGTAACGCTGCAGAGATGGTAGAAGTCAACTTTGTTCCGATGCGATATAGTTATTTCTGCGCCCCTCCAGCGTTTCCGCCCTGTGCCTAGAGTCCGCTAGCACCGCCCTATTTGCGGCACTGCCAAGGCCCACTTCACTTAGCATTCACAACTTTGGTATGTGGCAATATTATTCCTCTCGTGATAATAGTCATTAATTATATTGAGTTGACTTGGTTGTCCCTCGATCAACTGTTCTAACCCAATGACAAATCAAATAGTTCACTTTTCGTTTTCATGTTGATATCTAACGCGATTGAATCAATGAATAAAATTCGCATCTTCAAGGCCAAGATTAGTAGGTTTTCCATTAATACTTTTGTCGGTTCACTCAAGTAACAATAGTTTTTGTTGTCAATTGTCAATTGATACCTATACCCAATCTTTCATTGAGTTTTGGGGTTTTCATACTGATTTTAAACAGATTTTCAGCATTGGAATTATTTAAAATAAAACCAAACATCTTTGATTCAATGTTTATTAGCATACACAAATGATACAAGTAATTTCTATACTATTTCCTTAAACCTTGACTCCCTCGACCATCTTCCGGAAAAAGTCACCAGAAGCTTTGAAACAACAACTACACATTCCAAACCAAAAAAAGTTACGGTTCACACAATGTTATATGTCATATACCGAAATGTTATAAATTATATAACATTTATGTTAAACTTAAAAATGAAAAAACTGATGTTAAACTCAAAATGAAAAAACAGTTTAATGTCAATGAAAATACATTTTATGCATATTTATTGTTGTAAAATATAATTACTGGTGCGTCACTTATTTGGCGCGTGCGTTAAATCAGTTTCATAACTTTTAAATTAGAGTTTGTGTTTTATCAAAAAGTCCTTAATTACGGTATTAACTTTCTGCGGTTCTTCTTGTTGAAGGAAGTGACTGCAATTATCAATGAGAACGGTTTCAATATGTGCATATTCTTTTTTCATTTTCTCCAACAAACTCGTCGATATATATATATCGTTAGCCGCATTCGCAACCAATAATGGAACCTTGTCATTTTGATATTTTTCAGGTAACGTATAAGGAAAATTAGCTCTGTAATAGTTGAGTGGCGGCGTAAAAGCGTCTGAAATAAACATATAAAGGTTAAAACTATTTAAAATAGAATACATAATATGCTTAATTTTAATATATTTAAAAAATCAGTATCGGAGATTACACTGCAATATTTATAAAAAAATTTCGTTGTATTTGAAGATATTTCTGCCACCTGATTATAAATGATTATCGTCACCTACTAACATATCACCATCCATACGATGCTGGCTTCATTGAAGCGCACAGTTTGCGCTTACGCTTTCCATATGGGACTATGTGACCGTTGATAGGGCCAGTGTCAATGTCGCTACATCTTAGCATATCCATGGTCTCGAAATTCCGACAATTCTCAAAATCATTTTCATATGATATAATTTAAGCTAGTATTAATTGTAGGCGCGTACTTACATTGTTTACCAAACCAATATTTGTAGCATTCGATGTCTTGACTACTGACGGTGTCTTTGCCCTCCACGAGCATTGACTTGGAAAAAAAATCCAAGTTATCAATTTGAAAAGATATTTCGGCTAGGCCAGGCATTAGGAAGAAAAAGACGTACCTGAAATGTTGTAACGCATATCAATATACATACATATCTGTAATGTAAATCAACAAACCTCTTCATATTTTCCTTATATTCAGTTAACTACCTTGATTCAAAGTCCTTCAATTATTCACATAATGTGTACGTCAGAACGCAATTCTATTAGGCTATTCAGATGTTTACGTGAAATCCAGCGTCAATAAATTTCAATGTAACGGGGCCATAAAGCTGTGTAAACAAAATGGTTAAAAGAACAAGTGAATGGTACATTATGACCAATTAACATACTAACACCAAGTAATAAAATTCCAATAAAAATATAACGTAACACGTGAGATCATGCCTGTAATCCCCAAGGGGTAGGGCACAGGAGTGTAGTACACTCCCACGTTTCAACAGTTACGTTCACGTCCTACTATGGAATAGGGGGCATAGAATCCGAG
>DWEH01000779.1:0-10652 GCA_018245815.1 Apyrrothrix aesculapus | reverse complement strand
TAAATTGCTCGTATGCAGTCCACATGATATCTTTACCTTGAATCACTTGGATACGAATATGGCGATGAAGATAATGATGAATTGAAAAGAAGTACGTCAGGTCTGTAAGGAAAGAGATATTTGGCACTCGAAGCTCTCTGCCTGTCCGCTAAGGGGCCTGGTGTGACAATATAACAATTATAACAATAATATTAATGATTTCAGAATGCAAATATGTACATTTCATCTTTCAACACTGCCTCCTTGGTCGAATGGTTGCAAGCGCGATTGCCGATCGAGCAGTCCTGGTTCGAATCCCGAGTCGGGTAGTATTGGATTTTTCTAACTTAGAAATTTTACGTTACGTCATTGAATCATTTTTTTTTTCACTTTCAACTATTTGATGGATAACTGACAAACGTAAACACACAATATACAAACAAAATTTAATTGTCGATAAGGATTTTAAACAGTAGAAATAATTAGAGCAAGAAGATGTCACGCAATTTTAAACACGAATATTCTTCCTGTAATTGCACTATTAAACCAAATAACAAAAGAAGGCGCAACTGTAAAGTTCCCAAAGAATTCATAGACTCAATTGTCCAGTTAAGTGACTCTTGCGAAATGTCTCTATCCCTCCAAAAACACGCGTAAAAAAGGGTCAGAGCCTGGTACAAGAAACAAGTAATGTCGGCTGTTTCGAAAGCGAAGTTCTATTAAACTTCACTCTCGCTTGTTAACAGACACGTATGTGAATATTATATGTATAATTTACATATATGTAGATAATATATGTAGATTTTGATTTTATACTTTTTCTTTACACGACTCGGGATTTTCTAGATGGGCAGTCGCACTCGCAACCATTTAACCAATGAGGCAGTCAATGAATTTAAATAATGATTTTAATTGTGTTGTAATTTATCATGAAATAATCAATGTTTATTTTATGATAAACAAAAATAATACAAGTTTCTATATTTAGTTTTTATTTCGTTTCCTATCTACCACAACATGTACTTAACAACCAAATGTAGAAACGTACATAATTTCACACAAATTGTACTCTATGATAATTACAGTTCGGAAATCTCTCAACATAACGGGTAAAGGCAAAATATTTTTAACACTCGAATTAACACTTGGAAGTACAGGCCTTTTAATAAAATCACGATCCGAAGCTTGGCGAAAGGAAATATTAGTGAGTAAGAATCTAGAATTATGAAATTTACGTTCTAAATCGCAATAATAGCTACCGAAGCGCCATTTAAAGGTATTATATTGGATTTATGTTTGATACTTTGGCGAAATTACGGGCACCCCGCACTGCGGTATGTTCGGAGGCGAATAATCTCGGCACTGTCACCGCATTCGTTCTTATTACGAACTTATTGCGTACGCCAGCCAGTTAGCAGTTACAGACACCGTCGCACAATTTACTTCTACTAGCGTCGGATGATTTGTCCACATTAATTTTAGTTTGTGGTCGCTCAGTTGGCCATAGCACAACTATTGCTGATACTGAAGCTTTGACTTTGAAATTTTGGTACATTTTACTCTATATTTCATAAAATTTAAAGTGTTCGTTCCAATGAACTATAAATAAAGTTGTTTTTGAATAATTTATGTATGCCCATTTACTACTTACATACAAATTCTTATCATTATCAACAATTTTATCGTTAAACTGTTGGACGCGGGTTATCGTATTACGAGCAGAGGTGAGGCCAAAGTCTTTCTTGAAACTGTTTATATAGTACACAAAAATGAATGCAAGAGAAAAAATGAATAAGGCATAAGAGATCTGTTAAAGAAACAATGATCGTTGGACGTGTTACCTTATAACTGTGTAGTGTTGAGTCTCCGCACAACAGTTAACGCACGCCGTTTCACTGTACGATAGGCTCAATTAAACGTACAATTTGTTTCAGTGTGCGATATTCCTTTCAACTTTTTTAAACATTAAAAAGTTTCCGTGTCGCATAATTGTGTATTGTTAAGAATGTCAGCGGAATAAGTGGTGCTTTTTTTCCGTGATACTTAACAGTTACTTTGTTGCTATCAAGTCGAGTTTTACATAATTAAACGCTACACGAACCATTGTGCGATTACAATTCATTTTTTTTAATTCACTAGCATTAAACCATTTTATACTCCGCATGAAATCGTTTTTATATCGTGCTTTATAAACCACAAACAGCAAACGTTCAACGTGTTCGTATCAGAATTAACTAATCCGATGACTAACGACTAAGCATGTTGCGTCTGTAAGAAAGAAAGCTGTAATGTGTAATTTAATAGAATTCAAAATTGAAATTATTGTCACAGTCTCAGTATCCAATCAAAGTTTTGTCATTTGCGAACTAGTATCTAGGCACTAACTTAAGTTGATCAAAAGGCCTCGATAAATCCACCGACGAAATAAGTTAAATTCTCAAGAGTCACAAATATGAAATATAATATTTTTTCTTGACTTGTCATTCAGACAGTAATACATATTACTTTGATATAAACGTAATGCTATGCCATTGAAGAATTCTTAAACAATATTGAGCTAAAAATGAAATAAGAATGCAGATTATTACTGAGTAACCTCGAGAGAATACGCGTATTGTCTATTGAGCGGATCTTCAGCCATCTTTCATACATTTTACTGATCTTACAAAATCATTTTCATTTGATCGGCAAAAGAAAGAAAATGATTAAACCGATCTTAATTCGTATTACTCTTTCATCTTTCTCTATAAGAAGTTAATAGATAATAAATAAATAATAATAATGCGTACAAAAGATATATTTATGAGTATATGTTTAAACGTAACATCCCGCCTGTAATCTCCGAAGAGGTAGGCAGAGGAGTAGTACACTCCCACGTTTCACCAGTTACGTTAAGAACGTAAAAGAAGCGGGTTAGGTCTGTAAGGATAGAGATATTTTGCACGCAATGCTTTCTGTGTACCCCGCAAGGTATCTGAAGTGATGACGTAATAATTATAATGATTACTGTTATTATAGCAGGTCGCGGTATAGGGCAGACTGCCTAGGCACGATAAATGTCCTGGCAGCTGAGGGGCAGCAGCGTGTGCGTTGCCAGAATCTGTGCTCTGTGATCTCCAACCCGCGTGACTGGCGTGAAGGTTATGGGCCAAGACCCCTCAGGGGAAGCCTATGTACAGCAGTGAACTTAACAAGCCGATAATGATGATGGCTGGTGTTTTTATAAGTACATAATTGATATTGCAAAGCTCTATTCCATAAACATTCTTATAACTCTAGAATATACGGAAAGACTAAGGTAGGTTCCAACCAAACTGTATTAACTTTCAACATGAATACAGTACGGAAACAATTTATCACGTTTCCTTCACGTCGCGCGCCCGAAAGTTGTAAACTTGTTAACAATTCACGAGTCGCCAATACGTGATACTTCGCATGCATTGAAAAGTGAGCATGGAGATTAAGCGCGCATTGGAACCGGGCGTGTCTGAGTGGCGTTCGTCTCCACGGCCACTTCTGCTTAATGCTCCCCACTTAACCCTAGCCGCTGTAAAGTAGCCAGTTTTACCTAAGTGGTAATAAAACTAGTTATAGAACTATCACATTTTATTTCCAAGTATTTTGAGTAATATTATCTAATTCAATCAAGTTACTCGTATTTTCACGGCGAGTTCTGTCCATGTTTTGCACTAAAAAAATATCTATATAAGTATATATTTCTATGTATATATGTAGTATATCAGCCGCCCGGTTACCATAATACAAGCTCTGTTGATGCTTAGTTTGCGATCAGATGACCGTGTGTGAAAATCTCCCAAGATATTATTATTATTATTACTATGTCCTCATCATCATCTTTTTATCGCCCCACTGTTGGACACGCGACTCCTCTCAGAACGAGGTCGTATCCTCACAAAGTGCGGATTGGGAGATTTCATAAGCCTTATAGAACTTTTTAGAGAACTGTAAAGTCTGTAATTATCATTATGATGTTTTCCTCGCCGCTACAGCAAGTGATATTTAGTATTAAAATGTACGTAATTTTGTAAGAAAAGGATTACGCACCAATGTTTGAACCCAGGATTCTCGTAACGCAAATCTAAACTATAAGCCACTAACCTATCTCCTGCTTTATACTACACTTGTGCGTATGGCTGATGAATTAATTTGATTTTAATTGATATACGTGTGGTCGCTGTTACACATTATAGACGAGATGCCAATATAGTTCGTTCATTTAGCAATAATTGTATTTAATTAACGATAAATTAATTAACTTCAATATCCTTCTGTATAATATTTAAACTCCGTGTGAACTGACGTGTATTGAAAGTATTATATTTTAATTATACGTTGTTAGGTGCACAGAAAAATAAATTCAATTAAATTAACATACAGTATGAATTGCTATAACAATGAAAATGCGTTCGAACCTCTATGAAACAGTCAGCAAACACTTCAAAACGCGAACGAACTCAACAGTCAGATGTCCATCAAATTCAGGATTTTGAGTGCGTTGTACAAGTTACAAATTAACAAGTTTACATTCTCTTTATGAATGTTTCTGTTGATAAAGTTTGACCCGATCGAACGTACCAATTTGTTTTTTCTGGAGCTTACACAAAAAAATGTATTATTGCAATTCGATAGAAGTGCCAGTGATCGACTTTACATCACAGCAGAAATTCTTTAGAGACATATATACGACTTTCTAAAGAGTGCGTTCACAATTGACAAAGTCTTTTTCTGTTTTCGTTCTTCAAACAAACACGTCTTTATTGTCATTAGTAATAGACGTGTAGCCCCAATATGCCCCACTCCTAGGCACGGATTTCTTTCGCAACTACGAAGAGCTGAGAGTACACTGTGCACATTAACAGGCAGATAAATATATAAAAATGATAGTTTTTACTTACACTTTCATAGAAACAAACATTAGCATTACATAACCCTAATTATTTCGTAGCCAGTAAACGTACTCGTATAATAATGAATAATAATTCAACAGATATCATATCCGAATATTAACAATTTGAAAAAACAGTTCCCATGTAGTATGCGTTATATTATTACGTTAATCTCTGTCAGTTTTCATTACTTGTATATATTTTTCAAAACATTGTATAACACGTATATTCCACTGAAGCAAGAACAACTATTCCTATCAACAAACACGTGCAAAATCTACCAAAAGACTTAATTTACACACCACAATAAACAACCCCAATAGGTCTCTTTTATTCTATTTCCACTGAACTCCGATTGCTTCGATAGAATTCCGCCGAGTCAGCGTGAACGCCCGCTGAATTATCAGCACCTTGGTTCCCGTTCCGTCTCATTTGCTGCCTCGTTTATCTCTCTACAGATCATTGCAATTTCTATCGTTCACCTCATACATATACCGTCTATAATCGCGTCACAAAGGATTTTAAATTCATAAATTTAGAACCATTTACATTCCATTGAGAATCGCTTATTAATTAATATCTTCCACGTATTTTTCGAGGGATTAAATTCGTACAAATTTAGAATTTCGTTGAAGATAAAATTAAAATTCTGGGGATAATCCTTGGCGTGATTGTTAGGTATATATATTTTTTTAATCAACAAATATGTTTTTCTTATAAGAATCAAAATAAAAACTTCTTCGTATCAATGGTAAGTTTTATTTTTTCTCTGACTTACGAAATGTTCTCTAAGGCGTGTGTAGTCTGCCAACCCGCACTTGGCCAGCGTGGCAGACTATGGCGTTAACCCTCTCATTGTGAGAGGAGACCCGTGTTCAGCAGTGGGTCGATATAAAGATCAGAAAAAATAAAAGTAAAAGTCCAGCTAAATTGAAAGTACTGATATCATACATATTTATAAATGTAAGACATGATATTTATAAATGTACGACTTATATACTGCTTCTCTGAATTATTTCCAAGTTAAGCAAATATGTTAATCAACGTAACGTAACATCACACCTGTAATCCCCAAAGAGGAGTGTAGTACACTCCCACGTTTCACCAGTTACGTTTACGTAAATATGTTAATAAAGTCTTAAACTGGCTTTTTTGTGGATTTAGCTCACACTTTTAATTCTAATTTGCGCGGTTGAATTATCTATATCATTCACAGTAATAAAAATTAGCTATTCGTATTAAATTTATATTCAAACAATTGCAATAAAACTTAACCACTGTTGCATTGTAATAACCGCTTAACATGTTAAAATTACTTAAATAAAATAAAAACCTATTATTGCTTCTTTTTAAATACGCTTTAAGTATAATGATCGGGTTACGTACATAGGTATAGAAAAACCAACGACCAGAAGTGCCTTCACGAAGTGGATAATGTATTGTGGCGCTCTCACTTCACGAACGAGATAGGACACGATCCAGCCCGAGACACTTGACATGCAAGTTGCACTTAGCTCATACGTTTTGTTTGCGGGTTCGTGCTATTTGAATATCGAAACGTTACACGACACAGTGTAGAAAATCATCCTGACGTAATCCGGGTATATCGACACAAAATGTGCAATTTTGTTTTGTTTTGCATGTGCTAGGTAACGCAGCAATAACTAACATTGCCTTCGAGATCACTACGTTTTGACCAGTTGCTAATGGAAACCCTGTAGTATATTTATACGGATATCTTTCATCTTTTCATGTAAGGAAAGGATAAACAACCTATTTGACATTAGATTAGAATAATATGTTCAACGAATTGAAACAAAACCAGTCTACGCGTGATCATAAAAACTATATAATTCTAATTAAGGGCAGTATCATCTCTATATGGTCCTGCTGTAGAAACTAAATCTGCATGTATTTCTATCTTAAACCTCTGTTGCTTAGCTCTGGCCTTCTTTGCTCAAGCGATCGTACGTTCACGCCGAAGATTGAGCGTGTGCCGTGTGGATTTAGCAGTCCTTAAAAGTTTGTTTCACGTGATGTTCCTTCGTAAATGCAAAATGTACAATGAGCATCCTTGAATTCTTCAAAGGTAATATTAAAGGATATCAATAAGATGTCTGTAGATAATGGACATCACCAGCTATTGGGCCGTCAGCCTGCTTAACCGTCAGCCATCTGACTTTCTTCTACAACAAGCTTAATTCTTTATTGATAAGTTCCGTAATTCGATGAGTGTTTCAGACTTATTTGGGAATATAAATACAAATATCGAAAGCTGCAACGAATGTTATTGATATATAATTGGTTTATATTAGTTGATATAAATAAGTTTCTTATTAGACGAAATACTGATAGATGTTTAAAAAATATACATTAATATAGATTAACATGTATTAGAAAGGTTATAGCGATATGTAAACGACCCTAGCTACTAGTAATACTACTTACATAGCAAAATACTTCACGGTGTGGAATGTATAAATATTTTTTTTCATTTTGTGCGCGTCACCCTCAACCCATAACCAATAAGCGACAAAAATATACAGTGACAATTGACATTTTTTTAATTATGAGTAACGAACATGCAATAGCTATCGAACGTGCTTACGTACTGTAACAGTGGGATTAATGAACTCGTTGGATGTTGGCTACATGCACATATTCGTTTTTATATTGTCGGAGAATAATAAGTGATATGATACGTACAATACCAGAATACATTCCGTGTTTTCATCAAGCATAAGCAGTTATAATTTTAGTTTAGAATTATGCCGATCACTATAGGAATCTGGGATTGGAATGAGCATTAGTCGGTTAATGTCACTGGTTATAAAATCCCGAGAATACTCTCTAATGTTTTGTGTTGTGTGATGAAGTCGGGCAATCCGCGCTTCGCCAGCGTGGAAATTGATGGCCTCAACCTCAGACCCGTGTGCAATAGTGTAACGATGAAAGGATCGATAACGATGGTTGTATATATGGCTTATTTTAGTACTAGATCATAATGAGAGCACGAATATCTTGAATGTCGATGAATCAACGTCACTATTTGTACTCCTACTACTCTTGGTATCAATATTAAGCTGTGTATGCCATACATTTAAATGAAAAAGCAGGTTAATTACAACATAATATTGTAACAGAAACCGGGCTTTTGCTTCTTTGTCTCGTAAATGAACAAAGTTGTATTGAAACCCAATAACGTATGACCTAATTGAGAATTTATAAACACGTTCACGAATACCTGAAAGTACCAGTACGTATTTTTAATGAAGTAAATAAAAACGGTAATTTAATTAGGTATATCCAAGTATTACGTACTCGTATATTAAAAATACATATATCTGTAACTGCATGACTGCTTAATGAAAGGTCCTGGCTTGAAATCCCGGGTCGAGTACTGTTGGATTTTACTAACTTACTTAATTTCTGGTATTGGCTTGGAGTCTGGATTTGTGCCGGTATATGACAATAGACTCACCAACTATTCCATGGTGAGACGTCAACGTAACTGGTGAAGAATGGTAGTGTCCTGTGCCTAACTCTTCGGGGATTACAAGCGTAACATTTTATTTCACGTTTTAAAAGTGTATCTATATTCTGTGTCTACTCCGTCAGGGACCTGAAGTGATGATATATAAAATAATAAGTCATATCTAAGCAAAAGTCATAACATCAAAAGTGATAACATAATAACGTGATTATTTAGAAATAACCTCACGTATCTAACTCGGGTACATTAAGAACAAAAATATTTAGCCAATTTCCTTAATCCTCGCCCGCTACATCGGAGCAGCGGAGAGACTTAAAACGAAACGTTGCGACAGGGAAAAGAAAATAAACTATAGGAAGATAGGAAATAGGAGGAACGTATTTAGGAGAGAGTGCAAGGTTCTGTGTAACATTACAATACTAACGAATCTCGCGTTAGAAAATGCAGAAAATGTAGTGGTTTTAAAAAGATTCAAGAGGATTACTACATTGAGAAGAAAATCAGGTTGATTTTAACAAATATTGTGTTAGTAAAAATATATGTCGATTTTACCGTACAAATGCGTTACAAAATTATTTCTTGTTATCTTACCCCTTATTTTATTGATGGTTTGCAATAACCTTATTTGGTAAATAATCTTCATAATACCCCACTGTATCTATTTACCTTTTAGATATGTATTAGCTGTATACATATATAGTATACTACTTAGTACCAAATGGCTGAATGGTATTAAGCTATGAGAAAGGCTACAGGCACATTTTTTCGATTTTTTTCCGTACTTAACCTTTTACATCAAGGATACATCATTCACGTCAAAAAAGTCCCCCAGTCCAGAGCAATTCGTAAATTAATTTAAAAACAATGTTTTAGGAGGTATGAAATTACGCGTCACTGTAATTACTTATAAATTAAAATCAATCGTTCAATTTATTACTTACACCCAACAAGCTGGAAAGATAATGGCCAGTTTTACTCTACATAAATATTTTATATATCACATGCTACTCTACAATCGTGTAGGAATTATATATGAAGGAGGAATTAACAGTGTTTTAAATAATTCATGTTCTATACATTTGTGAAGTATGTTTGAAGACCAAAAGATTATTTATTTTAATCCCTATTGTCAATTGAAATATAATTAATAAAATTACAATTTGGCGATACCATACATAATATCGAATAGAAAAGCAATATATTTGTTTATGTTTAAATAAAGTTCTGTACATTCTGTCCTGAAAGCCTTTATGTTTTATTAATTTTTGTTACATGTTCCTCAACAGCTGTTTTTTTTTCAAATTATCAGTCCACCATTCTCCTCGTCCAGTGTGATGTTGGGCACAAACGCATTTTGTCCATAAACAAAATTTCACGTGAAATATAACAATTACAGTAACTTACAGCAAGTGACACATAATTTTAAAACGTACTTTTTATAAAATGACAGGCGTCAGAATACGAACCCAGGACCCCCGGCATCCATGACTAAATTCTAAACCATTAGGCTTTCTCTGCTACTAATACTGAAACGTATAGAGTACGGACTCAGCTTTCCATTACATAAAAGTTAATAATTATCCGCTATAAAATATGCTAACTATATAATATTAATAGACTATATGTTTTAGAGTTTTCCAATGGTTTTGCAAAATTACCCCACTTATACCGTAAACACGCAATAGATAACTGTTCTATAAGATAATGTGTGTGACGTATAAAGGAAAATGCTCGCATCCTCCCCATCCGTCGCGCGTACATCGCAAATAAAAACACAAATCGTGAAACAACAACGTCGTTGTGAAAGATTAGACAGAGAGACAAATAGAAGTGCTTACATGTACTGCAACGCATTGTTACCAAAGAGAGGAGATCGGGTTTTTGCTTTTTTTACTCCCTCCATTTGCGAAATTCGGCTTGTCTCTGCGCTCGTGCTCCCCACGGCCCCTAATTAGGGCCGTCCACATGACTAATTGAATAAAAACATTGCATAATTAACTAAGGGAGCGATACAACTCGGCTTGGGCTGTCGAGTTTCAACGGATGTGAGCGAAGTAAATGTCTAGTCACTGAACCCATTCATATAGACCGCGACATAGCATCCGATTCGGGAAACTAGCGATGAAACGCAAATTGAGGATAGGGGAGGCTTTCGTTTGCACTTAACTAAGCGAAAATGAAACACACAAACTAAAAAAAACGTTACACCACACCTGTAATCCCCGAAGAGGTAGCCAGAGGAGTGTAGTACACTCCCACGTTTCACCAGTTAC
>DWEH01000778.1:0-10652 GCA_018245815.1 Apyrrothrix aesculapus | reverse complement strand
GTCGAGTATGAAATGATCCCTACGGACCTCATGTACCTCTTCTCCATTAATCACTCTCTTCATACTTGCACATCGGTTTCGAAGACTTCTGACTATGCCATATATATAAATTCATGCCGTAACATGTATAATGCTAAAACATTCTCTTTTGCCTGCAGCAGAAAATCTATTTCACATTGCGGTATTCCAAAAATTTTAAATTAATCTTTCCTCTTTCTATTTTTGAGTCGAACCGTGCTATTCCAGCTCACCACCCTCGCTACCGGTTACACTGTGAAGATTAGTAAATCAAACAGCAGACGACATATGAAAGCCTGAACATGGAATCTCGTGTAGGTCTGGGAATAATAGAGACGTCGGGCGTTAAGTATTTAGATAAGAAAGAATTATATTTAAACTGATGTATATTGTATGATAAGCGTACCTTGGCTAATACACCATTTTTTATTTATTTCTTTTTTTATTTATTTTATTTAATCAGAAGCAGCCCTAGTGGCGAGGCTAAGGCCGATCATATCAGGCCCGTGTACGCGATACGGAACGCGCCTGAGAGTACCTGTACGTGTCGGACACGTAATCCTGGTTGATCGTTTCGAATCAAATATTCGCAATATCATTTGAAGTGGACCCTTTGTGCCTACTTACATGCAAATCCACAGATTACTGAGCGAGTGTTTTATTATTAATATCACGTACCTACTCCTTTCATTAGCAATTTTCTGGGCTCTGAATTGCAGGGTAACCGCAGTACCTACATAGTATGCGGTAGTCGTGGACTGGTTTTTTTATAGCATAAGTGTAAAGAAAGTGTTTAAAAGCACGCGATGAATACAAGTCCAACAAGATTACAAAGGTGATCATTGCATTTCACGCGCCTCGGCTGGCGGCGTGACAGACCTACCGATGTACCCCGCGAAATACGAATACGAGCCACGTACAGCCAGCCACTCTCCGCTACCTAGTAACGGAAATAATCGGTATTTTATTTATGACGTCGCTTTTATTATTTAAGACAATAAAAAATAAAATTCTTTATTCCTATATACTTACTAACTAGACTGTGTTGTACTTTGGCTTCCACACTAGGCTAAAAGCCTGTCTCGTGGAAGTCAAATGAGTTTTACACAAGGAATCATTACAAACGGCGACAGAGAGTACAGACTTAAAATAATGCTAGATTATACTTAAAGTTATAAAACATGAATGAAACAAAAACAGACGGTTATTTCAAAGTGTGCAGCACAGGAATGAGGCGTCCTCTACGCTGCAGCAGCACGAGCGCGCCGGCCACCTCCCCGCCGGCCTCGCGTACTGCTCGCACGTCGAACGAGTACGACCGTTGCTACTACAATACTAACATCAAATGTACCGAACAAACGTGATCCGCATAAAATAGGTTTTCCTCGTAAGTATGCATTGCGATATCGTGTGTGTCAACGGGTCAAACAAAACTGATGTATTTTTGGTTTACGCGTAGACAATTAGTATGATGTAATTGATGGAGCTCACGCGTGCGGGCAATAGTAAGTTTATATGTAGGAGTACAATATATTGCCACGGCACTGGAAATAAAAATAGCCTCCGATTAGTTTTCTTAAGATGTTCTCCTCCGAGCGAGTTCGTGTATAGTGTCGTCCGTTCGCCCGACCAGAACACTAACCGATATAATGAATATTGCGTGTGACATGTGCTGTGATGGGTCATTTTATTACACAAAATGGTACTGGTGACACAACATAACATTAACTGCTTCGTTGGTCGAGTGGTTGCCAGCGCTACTGCCAATCAAAGGGTACTACTGGATTTTTCTAACTTAGAATTTCTGTTTAATATTTCTAGTAGTGGCTCGATGTTTGGATTTGTGCCCGGTGCATGGCAATAGGCTCACCACCTATTCAATAGTGGGACGTAAACATAACTGGTGAAACGTGGGAGTGCACTACACTCCTCTGCCTACCTCTGCGGAGATTACAGGCGTGATGTTACGATACGTTTACAACATAACATCACGCCTGTATTCCCCCGAAGGGGTTTAAGTAAAGGAGTGCAGTACAGTCCAATTATTCACCAGTTATTTTATACGTTAAACCATGGAATAGGGGAGGAGCCTATTACTGTACACTGGGCACAAATTCATTCGCGCTCCTACGGGGAATTTCTAGTTAGATGGTTGTAAGTGAAGTGAGACTTCAAAGCGGACGGTCTCCTGACGCCAGACGCACGCTCGTTGTGGACTGAGCGGCCTCCACGCAGGTACTGACCAGACCATTATTAGTACTTACTTTTGCATCAAATAAAGTTCGTATTCGGTTAAGCTTGGCTACAGAACCATCACTAGAACCTACCAACACCAGTATAATTAATTACGCGATATATTGTTCTTTGTTGACTTTTTATATTGCTTCCCAGTAGTGGGAAGTGGGCTTTTGTCGAGACAAGTGAGCGGACGTCGTTTCAGACCGCAGCAGTAGCCGGCGCCGCTGGACGGTGGCGGCGAGTGTCTCCCGTCGCACACACATCTCGCAAGCAGCTACACGTATTGTCTCACATTAATATTCTTGTATATTTCGTAGAAAACATCAAAGCGGTCAAAGTCAATTCGGATCTATGAAGCGAGCAGTGGGTAGCGAGCTATTTCAAGTTCTCGTAGTGTCCGATGGCGTAGCTTTCGAACCTATCGACATTTCTAAAGTAACTTCAGCCGTACTGCGCATGTCAAAACAATAATAAAAATAAGATCTGTTTACAAGTACAGATATATTTGAAAATGAACATCACCGCGTCGAATTGCTAAATTTTTTTGAACAGTGCAAATATAACTCTAATTGTAAATAAATTGAAGTGCTACCAATAATGTGTGGACGACTCGTGACGTCTCTCATAATAATCTGGTTTTACGGACAAAGCTGAGCACGGATTGTTTCCTGTTTTGTAACATGTCCGCGTCGGCAGTGCGCAGAGCGATCAGACGTTACACCAGCTCTACTTACGGATTCATATATTCTTAGAATACAGTGCTCTTAATTTTGTACATGTATAATTTTTAGATTAACTATTAGTAATGAATCTCAATCATTTAAGACGAAAGAAATCATCTTTAAAAATAGCCGAAGTACTCATGTTAAATCGGTCGGTTACATAAAAATGACACTTAAGTGTACAATGTAAGAACCAGCCGAAGGTTAGCAGCAGCAACGCGAGACAGCATAACTATGCACAATTTTTTTGTGAGCAACTCGCGGTCCCCTCGTACTGTGCTCACGGTACCTAGCTGCAGGTGCAAGGAAGCCACGAGGAACACGTACATTGGTGTGTCGCTACTTTACGTCGTCAGCGAATAGGACGCGGCGGAGGCGTCAGCGAGCGCCGGCGAGGGGGCGCGCTGCACGCTGTCAACCGAGCTCGTCGTTAAAGACCTACCGTATCGGTTTTACAGGAATGCAAGTGGTGTATACAAACAGTGTGGGACCGTTCAATGGTCACATTACTGGGTTATATAAAAATATTATTGCCTCGTAGGTCTACTGGTTGCAAGTGTGACTGCTGAGCGAGAGGTCCTGGGTTCGATTCCCGGGTATTATTGAGTTTTTCTAACTTGAAAATCCTAGGAGTGGTTCGAAGTCTGGATTTGTGACCGGTTTGGCAATAGCACATAGAATTATAATAATAGCACACTCCTCTGACTGGGCCCTCGTCCTCGTAAAAATATTTATCATTTATTTGCGTATGAGGTAGTTTACAGTTCTTGGGAAGTCCCGACGTGTCTACTTTGGCTCACAGAAATTCTGCTTCCTCTTATATTCGAACGTACCACTGAATGTGTATCACTCCGAATACAAGTTTGACATTTTCCTGCTCGTTTGCTTAGGCATACGAATTGAACTCAGATTAGAACATACTGCAGGCATTGATAACTCGTTTTGTTGAACTGTGTGCACGAAGCAGCGGCCAGCAACCGACCGAGATGGTCTCCGTCGCCGACATGCGTCTGCAGCACCGGGACAGTGGCCGGGGCCGCGAGCTCGTGTAGGCCCGCTTCGGCTAGTTTTACTTCTTATTGCTCTAGGACTGCTTTAGGTCCACGTTATCCGAAGGGAGACTGAGGAACAATAATATTCGATAAGCGTTCCACGCGTCGGCGATTAACGCTAATAAAAATTATTCAGTAGAAAATCAGAATACCAATAATATATTAATATTTACATCAGAATGAGCAAGCGAGGTATTAATAGCACCCAAAATGTGTGTCACACAATGTTCATTGAGCGAGCGCACCGCTCGGCCGCGCCGCCTACGGCTCCACCGACACATTTCAATTGATTTTTTTTCGTACTTTTCTTATGGCATATTATGTTCGAACCGAAGCGAATTCGGTTTTTGGGTTAAATCTTTTATGACGACTACAATAGGACTGTTTCACTATAATGATGAGAAACATATACTACTAAACATAACATACATAAACATATACTCGTATAATGTTCCTTTGTTGTATTTTGATGTCCTTTTGGATGTCGGCGTATCAGCCTCTTTCGCAATAATTTGATGAAGTTAAAAATCAAGATTTTATTAAATAATGTCTTTGGTCGTGTTGGTTGCAAGCGCGACTGCTGGTCGAGAGGTCCTGGGTCAAATCCCGTGGCGCGTACTACTGGATTTTTCTAACTTAAAGTTTGTAGTAGAAATTTGTAGTAATGGATCGGAGTCTAGTGCCTGCCTTTTTGGGGATTACAGGCGTGATGTTACGTTTATTTACTAGTGGACACACCTGAGGAGAGTACTTTTGAGGTCACTCGAGCACTACTGCCCCTTGACGACCTGCATTCTGTTTTTAATAATTCCGAAGTTTCACAACGGAATTACTGAAACTGATTACTTGAAACTGGAATGTCCCAATGTGCTTTTGTATCACCCCTTTTAAATTTGAAACCAAAATGCAAGCACTCTTGTTCATCGGCAGGTTGTTGAGAAAAAAAGATTTTAATAAATTAAAACTCGGTAAAGCTTGTACAAACTTCTTTTCTTATCTCACTCAATAAATCACTGGTACTGTATAATTATCACATAGAATATTTCACTACTACCACCGTTCGATGCCGAAGCTCACACTGGAATTTCGGTTCGAGCCAGCTGCCTAGCACCACGTAACATTTCCACTCTGATTGGTCGCTCGTGATTGGTCGAAATTTCGACGTTTAAACGTCAGTGTTGCCAGTACAATTTACATTAAACTAAATTATTACATGTATGAATTATCTAAAATAATTACAAAAACCTGAAATCATCACACTAGTAGTTTATATATCAGCCTCCCATGACGCGGGAGTTCTGGGTTCAAATCCTGACACGCACTTCTTACAAAATTATGTGCGCATTTAAGATTAAAATATCATTTGCTGTAACGGTGAAGAAAAACTTCGTGACGTAACCTGCAGCTTGGAGTTCTTCATAATGTTCTTTTAGGCGTGTTAAGTTTCCGATTGCGCACTTGGCCAGCGTAGCAGACAATAGCTTTAGCCCTTTTCATTCCGAAAGGAAACCCGTACCCAACAGTGGAACAACAGTTAATATGCTAATGATGATGATGACGTATCATCAGCTTTTTATCTTGCTAAATAGACTAGTTCATACATTTTAAATACGACAGTAATCTTTGAAAAATAAGCGTATTTTGCCAATTGCATAGACCATAGTCGCGGAATATATAGTAATGGCATTTCGAGTAAGTTTCTAAAATAAATTTTTATTAATAAAGAAACATTTTAATAAATTATTGTAAATGTATACATACGTACCTTCACGTTAGATCCCTTATGGGATAGGCAATGGATTATTGTATACCGAAATAATAAAAATCCCAATTAAAAAATCCGCAAGCAATAAAAATGAAAATAAAATAATGTATAGGTCATTTAGTCCAGAAATAAAGGTCTTCGGAACGACACTCAATTATTATATTTTCGTTGTAAATTTCCATGCATTTTGAAACATTATCAGCAGACTGACTACAGCGGCCATCACTCGGAGGGTAATTACGTCGGGAGCGTTGGATGGAGTAATACATAAACAATCAATCAATGCCATTTATAATGACATTTAGGCGGAAAAACTGCCCCGGGTCACCGCTGTATCAAATCGCGCTTCTTTGTTAAGGGCAGGTCCGTTTAACACATTTGTTTATTAATTTACTAAACGGAAAATTGTTCAAACCTTAAACCTGCGGAGACAACGCATTCCCACTTTAAAGTACAGCCTTTTCCAGTTTCCTCGCAAGTTTCATATTGGCGTGTAGTATAGTTGTGATAGTCTAAAAAATATTTAAAGCAACATATTTCTCGTGTATGTCATGACAGGCAGGACGCACTCATTGAAGACTTTCGTCTTCAAACTTTGTGGTATTGGCGATGAAAAGACGACGAAGTAACTTGATAACCGATGGAGTAGACGTGTTCTGGAGCAGAGACCACGCCTTGGCAAACTTAGCATAGGACGCGCTCCAGCTAGGTGGAGTGACGATATACGCAAAGTGGCTGGCAGCGGTTGGATACTAAGAGCTGAAGATCGAGCTCAGTGGTGTGCTATTGGAGAGGCCTATGTCAAGCAGTGGATAGGAATAGGCTGATGATGATGATGATTATTATTATACATTATTGTTATACCGTCTCGCCATATCCCTTACAGGGTAGGCAGAGGGCACCGAGTGCCAAATATCTCTATCCTTACAGACCCCACATGCTTCTTCATTCATCACTCCATTGATACACGCACGCGCGTTTTGGAGACTCCTTTTCTTTCATTAACCAGTACCTGAGCTATTTGGTCAAGATATGTGAGTCTTGGCCTTCCTAGACACCTGCGTCTATCAACATAACATCAATATTGCATAGATAAACCAGTATTAAGGCTTGATTGGTGAAGTTCTCAAATCGTATTACACGCTGTATATGTGTAAATTTTGGAGAGCTAAGTGTAAACAGGCCTTAGAAATAGATTATTATTTTTATTATCCATATGTCATACTTTATTCAACTTATTTTAATTGAATATTGGAGATATTGTACGTAATATTTTGTAAGTGAAAGTCTATTATAAAGAATTAAACAATGTTAAGACCATTACATGTAAAATAAACCTCACCTCTAACCTTTTCTAATAGGCCTCCCGACCTTGAGTAATTGGGCGTGCAAATCGATACGTCAAACTACACGGCTTTATTACTCGTAAAGTTCTTAATTACTCGATTAAATTTATCGAAGCTTTAACGAATTTCAATAACGTTTATTCTTAAAGTAAATTTCACTTCAAATAACCTTCTGGTGATTGGAAAGATTACATATTACATATAACTTTCGACATAAAAGTAGCTAAATGCCAAATGCGTTATTAAAACGTTTTCTTAAATCTCATTATCACTGGACATACCCTTAATCTGATGATGATGATGATCACGGTCACTATGATGAGGAAAACATGATGATCAGTTACTAACGTAGCTTGGAGACATCTTGTAATCAAATTCTTACAGAGTAGAGGCACTTCAATATGTAGTCATTTAATTTTGATGGAGTTAATTCTATTGTTAATAATCTCTGCACAAGGGTAATAAAAAAATTATATTTTTTTGAGGTCTGTAATTACGTCGCTCTTATGCTACGTGCATGTCTCAAGTTATAGCGCGGTTGTTGGACTTTTATTAAGCAGATGACAAATTGTGCAACACGTATCGTGATATCCTTCATTTATCAGTATTCGTTAGTATTCCATCTTCGTGCCATTCGCCGCGTGTGAGGACGGCGGCTTCCGGGTCAGTTAGGGCTGCGGTGGATCACAGATACGCGCGTCGGGAAAACACTCTCGGAACCCAAAGTAAGGTCATGCGTTTGTTAAACATTTCTGTTTGATTCAAATGTAACAGCGTTGCAGTTTTCATACTTACACACGCACGCATATATGTATATGTGACATCAAAACGTGACATCACGCTTGTAATCCCCGAAGAGTTAGTCAAGTAGGTAAGTACGTAGGCTTGGATTTTTGGGTAGTAATTTCTAGTAGCTCGGAGTCTGGATTTGTGCCCGGTGTATGACAATAGACTCACTACATATTCCATAATAGGACGTAAACGTAACTGGAGAAACATGGGAGTGTACACTTCTCTGCCTACCTCTTTACATATATAGGTGTGAATGTGTATATTTATGTATATATGTACAGACTTACGAAAGCAACAGTTGTAAAAAGTAGTAGTCCGTTTCAGATATGAAGTTTAAAAGCATTTACGCAATTTGTCTTTTTTAAATTATATATACTTTTTCATTAGTAGCCGGCAAAGATCCATTTAAGCTAATGGTATGGTTAAACAAAAAATAATAATTTTATTGACATTTAAAATTCATCTATTAAGTTGTGCATTTGCGTGATCGAAAATTTCAATAGCGGGTGGAGTTTAGGGCGGATACCTTGTCACAAACCACTATGTACCGACGTGGCTTAGACAAAACGATAATGACGAGATGACACCGAGATAAGTGTACCTTTTGGAGTTACCCCGAAAGTTCATTGCTCACTAAAGTCACTAGTGTGTTCTGTTGCTTAATTAGTAAATTTATCTAATTAATTTGTGAGCGTCACACCTTCGCATATCTGACTGATAACCATTCCAAAATTTGTTCACTAAGATTATTTATATAGGTCCTCGTTCTTTAATCAGGTTTTTGCCGATAGCCGTCTCCTGTTCAAGATCCGACCGCGCCCTACCTAGAAATTCTCACGTTGTTTGTGAGGTCTCTATATACAGAGGTTACATAGATCATGTAAAACATGTAACGCAGATATGAAATGTCTGTACAGATACGGTTACCCTCTTGATGATCCCCTTTGTTTTCACAACTTTAGCACGTGCTAATAGTCGTTTACGTGTAGTATGTACGTACATATGTGTATACTTAAGAACGACCCCTTGGCCTAACAAATCCCCAATAAATAGTCCCAGGAGAGTAAATTAACAAATCGTTAGAGTTACTTGAACCCATTTCCTGAGTGTTATATAATTAAAATACCCACCGCACCTCAAAGTGCTTCGAAACCCACGTAACTAAGCTTAATATATCTTAATAGAGTTACCATATTTTTTAACATGCTGATATATAAATTTATCCAGAATTTGATTTTTAAGGCATTGCTGCTAAGCAGCTAGATTTAAATCGGTGGCATTGCGGTGTACGGACTTTAAAAGTATGAGAGTGAGATCATTAAGGTAAAGTAAATGTAGTCTGGAGAGATAAGGTACAATCGATTTGTCATGATAACGTTGCCACTTGGGTTGCATTAATCGTTTTCAGAGGTGGCAATATTTGGGCTGAATATTGAGCAACAAAACTGAACGTAAATATACGACCACATGAACCTATCCATAAGACAGATGAGATCAGTGGAAAACATAGCATGGGACTGACCTTTGATAGATGACGATGTAACGATGATGATGATATAAGGGCTTCACGGGCATCATATGTCAAATGAAACGTGAATCTGTTTGCTCGCTTCACCCAATAAGGTAAGAATTATCAGCAATCTTACTAGAAATACATGTTACAATTTTGTTTATCATTTCGATATATCCCGTATTAAATCCTCTTGTAACTCATGGTCACTACAGCCTGGCTTCAATTATGACGCATTGCGGTTAGTAAGTTAGGCTGCTTATAGACGTGTATCGTTTGTGTTCACCTTTGTATTAACCAAACCGTTTGCTACATTCTATATTTACATTAAACCCAACATTATAGTAGAATAGAGGACGATGATTTGTTTGCAAAGTTCTTTCTAACTTAGAATATTTACTCAAAATTTCTAATTGTGGCTCGGAGTCTGGATTTGTGCCCGGTGTATGGTAATATGCTTCCAAGGTGGGACGTATGTAAACATAACTGGTGAAACGTGGGCGTGTACTGCACTCCTCCGTCTACCTCTTCGTGAATTACAGTCGTGAAGTTACATTTAGAGGACAATGAAATCGTCTGTTGTATTGATAGTTTTTGTACTCATAATTAGTCATATACAGGATGCTTAAGTGTATTGGAATTGGTCATAAAAATAAGAGTGTTTTACGAGAATAGGTAGGTGTAATGCAAAAAATAATGTGTGTGGCTATCGCGGTTTGAGTTTTAAATTGGTATGACGTAACTGATACAGTCATAATGACCGTATCTAATAAATAACTTGTATCAAGGAAGAAATAATCTTCAATATACATAGTAATCTTTATATATTATATTTACGTTGGAAAAGGACTTTGTTCCATTTGATCAAAATTTGTCATATATGTTTCCATGTCTATGTTTCTGTCTAAATATCTAAAATACACATTAGATACCAAATTAAATGTAGGTATTATAATCCAAAACATAAATTGATAGCAATAAGTAATGCTTTATAGTCATATATTAAAACCACATACGTGGGTAGCCAAGAAACAAGTATGTATACATACACTTCAGAGCAGACTGCGAAAGAGTGGAATTCTCTGCCGGCATCTATTTTTCCAGATTCATACAACCATAACCTGGAGTTATTCAAGACAAGAGTGAATAGGCACTTCATAGGCAAGCGTGCTACATCCTAGGCTGCATCCCGCTTTCCATCAGGTGGGT
>DWEH01000777.1:0-10656 GCA_018245815.1 Apyrrothrix aesculapus | reverse complement strand
GCTTTAACTCTGCCAAATTTCATACTCTTCCGTTCACCCAATTTTCTTAAAAATGGGTGCAAAGTTCGATGCTTCACGTATTAATGTATAAGATTTGTCGATATAAATTTCTCGTTCCATTTCACGTACACAAATGTGCGTCAGTGACGCATCTGTTACGTACGCAGCTGCTGAACATTAAATGGAACGATAAAATTGATTTAAGCTACTTTATCACCAAGCAAGGAAGCGCTTGGTTATATTTCTTAGTCCGGTTTATGGTCAAGATTGCCTTAACAATGATCGTGTAAAGATAATTTTATTTCTCTAATAGATATCAGATGTATATGACAGTTCGAAGAAGGAATGTAAGAACGAATTGATGAATGAACGAATGAACAAACAAATGAATGAAGATTAATTTTCCCGTTCAAATTCGCCGGCACAAGAATCCATCACAACAGTCCTAACAGCATATTATGTAACAAATGTGGCGCCGTGATGTCGTGGCGCAGATCGCGGACACGTTCGGCGCGGCGTTCCGCATGGCGTGCAACATCGACCAGGTGGCGCCGGCGAGCGGCGCGGGCGGCGCGGCGCGCGACGACCTCACCGAGGTGCGCGCGCACTTCGTCCGCGACAACGCGCCCGTCGCCAACGACGTCATCGAGGAGTGAGTGAAACTGTTAGGAGCCGCACCGTGCTCTCGGTCCCTATAGCTCGGGACCAGAATATGAGCTGTTGTATCTCCTGCCTGTCGTAAGAGGCAACTAAAAGGAGGCTTCCGGGGTTGCGAACGGCTAGAGTGGGAGCTCGAACCATTCAGGTAGCGAGCTCGGGAAGGACGGCAGTATGTGTGGCCGCGTATTGTCGTGGGGACCGGGGTACATGGAGAGGGATATAATGCCTCCCTTGGGGGTAAAAAAAAGGAGCCACGCCGTGCATGCAGCCAACCTAAGCCGTTTTAAGCACACAGTCGAACCATTTATGCTATTAACCTAACGTAACGCCTGTAATACCAAAAGAGGTAGGCAGAAAAGTGTAGTACACTCTCACGTTTCACCAATTACGTTTACGTCCAGCAATGGAATAGGTGATAGCGTATTGCCAAACACCGTGCACAAATACTTATGCTATTTATGCTGAAATGAACTGGTGCTACATTATTTAAAAACTATACAGTATCATTAACTACCAAGCAATGGATACTAAATCAAATTAATATCCGATGCTGTGTCCTGAGACGTACTACACTTGTAACTCGAACATATGATACGAATAATCATTTTAATATCAATTCATCTTGCAGACTCCGCAGTGACCTCATGCTCCTGAGGTACATCCAAGACACGTTGAACACCAGGTCGCTGAGACTGGACGACCTGTTCACGGACATCAGCCCCGACCCCGAGAACGAATCCAATCTGGTGGCTGTGTACGTCCTGGCGGCCCTGTCCGCGATATTGAGCTTCTTGCTGTTCGTCCTGTTACTGACGTTCATTTTCAGGACTAGGGCGTGAGTGTCTGATTCTGTTTTGATTTTCTATGCCCATTATTTGCACTATTTTAGTAATGACGCCGGTTTCCACTGAAACGATAAATCTAGTCAATAACCCGTGAGCCAAAGGTGATCTCAATTAGGAAACTAAAAATTCAATTTTTACTTTTTTTTTTATAACTAGAAGATTTTTAAAGAACTGTATGAAGTTATGCCGTTTTTTTTTAAATCTAGAGATTAACTGTTGTTGTGTATAACGCATACCTATTCATTCTAAAGTGATAAATTAATAATTTTAATTAACATTCAAAATATTAATGAAAATCACGATTTTTTATTTATTCACGTACAATGGTCATCCCATAAGAAATTATTTATTGTTGATTAATACGATTACAAAAAACCACTAAGATACATAAATTAACACGATAATTCACATAACATTTATAAAACACAAATTTATTACTTTCTTCATGAACAATTTCAGACTGAAGCACCGTCTAGACGCTCTATTGGAGACGAAGTATGGGTCGCAGGAGTCCGGCCTGAACCGAGCGGGGCTGGCCGCGCCCGGCACCAACAAGCACGCCATCGAGGGCTCCAACCCTATCTGGAACGAAGCTCTTAAGGCCCCAGACTTTGATGCTGTCAGGTTTGACAATTCGTCTTCAGTTTAAGAACACGTCTCACCACTCGGTCCAGACTATTCATTACGTCGTTGTAATTATTCCAAACACCTAATTGGGACTTTTGCAAGTGAATTTCAAGCAATTATAATATTTCATATCCAACAGTGAGGCATCTGGCGATTCCGACCTGATTGGCATCGAAGACCTGCCGCAGTTCCGAGCAGACTACTTCCCGCCAGAAGACTCCACATCTTTCCAGGATATCATGAACAGAAATGTAGGTCCCTGTTAAGTAATTACAGAGAAATAGTATAAAAGTAAGTGATAGCTACGGTTCACTTAGAGCACAGTGTTCTATTCTAGTACACTTATTTCAACATTGAAGTAATTGTTGTTACAACCATTTGTTGTTTCCGTCTGAAAGGTTTGGTTGCCGGTCGACATGTATAATAATATGTTAAAGGCAAACCTACAAAAGGAATGGTAGTTAGCAATATTATAATCGCATAGAAAAACAACCGTCATTTGTTGAAATTATGCATATATTAATTATTTACCTAAATTTTAATAATTAAAAAATTGAGCTAGACAAATATTGAGCAAAAAGCAAACAGCAAGAATAGAGTAGATTTTTTTCTAAGAGAATTAAAATAAGCAGGTACAAGGAGGAAAAATTTGTTGTTATTTTATAGTCACTATAAACAAACTTTAAACTTTTTATAAACAAATTTCTAAAAGTTAAAAATTAACACATTTCTTTCAGAATGACACAATAGCTGACCACAGCAACAACTTTGGTTTTAATACAACTCCATTCAGCCCTGAGTTTGTCAACAAAATGTCAAGACGATGAAAATACCTATATAGTGTAACTTCTGTATTATATTGTAATAGTATGTTAGGAGAGATTTAAAGAAATATATTTTTATGTAAAACAATATAAAGATGGCTAGTGCGTGTTGTTTTCTTGACTCATAATTGGAAAAAAAAACATAAATAAAAAATATTTTATATTTAGCATGTAAGATCAATTTGTTATAGAAAACTGTCTTTTTATTGAAAATGTTATATTTAAATAATTAATTGTCTAAATCCATCAACAGTTGGTCATGACTATTACATAGCTGTACAGTATTATTCAAAGACAGTAAAGCTAGAGAGTATATTGACATCTCTACCTAAGAGGATCCACTAGGATGTTGTCACTCGTTGATCACCGAAGAAATAAGCAACTGATAGCATAGAAGAAAAGAGCAACTTACTAGTCAATCTCAATAGGATTTGACTCTAGTCTGAAGTGTCGCAAATAGGTTGCTTATTCAGAGGGATAAATTCTAATGTTTGTCAATTAATTTCCTGGATACCAAGAAAGAATGATGTATTGAATATGTGCTTGCTTATTTCCATGGCCTGATGGAAACTTACTTAGAAATAGGTAGCTGGTGTGATTTTTAAGCAGAATGGTCTAGTCAAAATCTTAATGGATTATTGTACCAGCTCAAGAGCTAACAAAGCCATGTAGTCATGCATTTATTTTTTGTGACTTTAAATATACTAATGATCCAGTAGCGATCGAAAATAAATCGTAATTTATAAAATTTCAAATAGGAATGTTATTGAAGTTATGGTAAAGAGTACACATCAATGTTTCCCCGCACAAAACCCATCCTCACTTTAATCCCAAATTGACTTGGAATTCCTCAAAATTCAGGGAATTCTCATCACATTGACAACTCTGCTTGCGTTTTGTCAAGTTACAACACATTCCACACACACATATACGTGTAACACTATTGGTATTGGGAGGACTGATGTTAAGTACAGTGTTTATATTAGCGTGTGTGCCGTAGTGTGCGTAATTTGTTTTTTTATGAAAATAAGGTGTTTATAACACAAAATTTAAGAAAATATTAGCTTTCTACAGTCATCCTCCATGTGAACTTTAACTGTGCCAAGTTTTATACTCTCCCGTTCAACCAAGTTTCGTATAAAGGGGTGCACAGTTCGATGCTTCACATATTAATATATGATTTGTAACCAAACAATAAATCTCTCAAACTTTATTAAGATAAAAGTAATAATCATTGATGAATATCTGCATATGATATTAAAAAAAGTAACATAGCTGTAATCCCCAAAGAGGTAGGCAGAGGAGTGTAGTAAATTAACATCCCACCATAGAATAGTGGGTGAGCCTCTTGCCACGCACCAGGCAAAAATCCAGACTCCAAGCCACTACTAGAAATTTCAACTAGAAAATCTAAGTTAGAAAAATCGAATAGTACATGACCTACGATTCAAACCCAGGACCCCTTGATCGATAGTCACACTTGCAACCAACATGACCAACAAGGCAGTCAATATATGTATAAATATATACATAATTAATATATAGATTTATTTGAATGGGATTATTATTTTGTATGGGAATTGAACCCACAACCCCTAATTCAGTAGTAAAGTTGAACCACTGAACCAACCAACTGATAATATATTGAAGGGAATGGGACATAAACATAACTGGTGAAACATGGGAGTGTACTTACTACACTCCTCTGCCTTCCTCTCAGGGATTACAGGAGTGATGTTACATTTGAGATTAGGATCTGGACGGGAATAGAACATGTCCCCGACCCCTACCAGGATACCAGCATGTCGTAAGAGGCGACTAAACCCAGCGCTAGCTGATCGCAGTATGGCGTGGCCTGCCTAAGAGCGGTTAAATGCCCTGGCCACCTACAAGCACCAGCATAAGCGGTGCAAGAAACCATGCTCTGCAATCACTAACCCGATGCCCAGCATGTGTATTATGGGCAAAAACCCCTCAGGGGAGGCCTATGTCCAGAAGTAGACTTAAACAGGCTGATGATACAATAGATTACAATCAGTCAACAGATCAGTTAGATGTGTGTCGTTATGTTCTAAAATATTTACAGCTATAATCTCAAAAATGTTGCATTATTTGTGTATGTCTAGTACAGATAATATATATCCTGTTTTCCATTTAGTCAAATATTAAGTCTTAAACTTTTTTATGGGTTAATTATAAAACAATTATTGAAATAAATCCAATCTTTAATATATCCTAAAATAAACAATTCGTTTTTCAAATCAACAAATCAGATATTATCGTATGAAATGATACATATATTTCTTATTTAAATAAATGTCACACAAATATCCCGACCCATAGCAGTAAAAATATAATTCCGAACCCTGAAAAGATGGAGGCAACCAGCGACAGAGCTAGTTCCTTGAAAATATCTTTCGAGGAAGTCACTTCATACACGAAGAACCACGCCGTGAAGAATATAGCAATGCCGAGCAGCAAAAACGTAAGATGTGGGAAAATTGCCGGGTTGATAGGCGACGCATAGCGCACCATTGATTCGATCTCCAACTAAAAAATAAAATCTCAATCTAGCCGCTATCCATTTGATAACAATTTTTCTCTGGTGTTATTATAAATGCTGTTAAAAACTCACGCTCATTGTGACTCTTTATGAATAATTCTTAAAACTTAATAAATTCCACGCACTCTTCACCGGGAGACTGACACATTTAATGTCATTAATGATCAACGTCATTAATTTTCCATCCACAGAGTGCAATTCTTGCAGATAAGATTTAACGCAGTGTTCAGACCTTTGGACACGACCTCAGTAATTGTTTTTAGTACCATTGCATGTTATGTTTTACATTTATATTAGAATTCAAGTTTATAGTGTGACTGAAATACAAAACACAAATTAATATCCCATGTTCACACTTGCTTACTATTAGTTCTTAACTTTATGTAGCTTAAAATTATGTTGCTATCTATTCTTTTTACTTATATTTATATGGAACATTAAATTTTTGGCTATTTTACGATACTCTTTTTACTCAATTACTATTTCATTTATTTTGCTATATTAAATATTAATATCACGGAATACATCGCAAAAATTAATGTCAATATGACATAATTCAGTCAAAATTGTCATCTGGCACGTATGACAGTAGCAACAAATTATAATTTGGTTGTGATGTGAAGTGACTAAAATTTGCTTTATTCTGGTTTACCATTACAAAGGAAATCATACAAACATGTAAACAAATTCGCTTATCTTTATCACGAGTCATGTCATCTCAGTGTTTTATAATGAGCGTTAATGCAACGATGCCAACTAGTATACCGAGCAATATAGATGCAAAACCTCTCCCACCGATAGAAAAAGTAATGTCGTACGAGGAGAAATCAGTAGGCTCCACGCCGTTTTTTAAATGTGAGGCCTGTCCCTACATGGCCTTGGCTGAGGATGACATAAAATTTCACTTATTTACCGCGCATCCTGATCTAGCAAAAAGCAATGGCCTCGCAGACAACATTCAGATCAACTGTCCTGGTTGCTCTAGTGTGTTCGACGCTGAGGAGACAATACGAAACCATCTGCGCAACCACCATAAAATGGGAATTAAAGATGTCAGGAAAATGGTCAAGAGTCTAGTTCAAATAGCACTTAAGAATGCTAAATTAAAAAAAGAGAACAGAAAAGACGATCCACCACCTGAACCTCCGCCCCAAGAAATGGATGTAAAAATACCGCAAGTGATAGAAATTGTGCCAGATATGGTGACTAGAAATAGTGGATCTTTACCTAAGGGGGTTGCTTTTATATCGGTGGATGAGTTGAACAAGATGAGTACTCCAAACTTTGAACAGATTGACCCTAAAGAAGTTATTCAGGAAGCGAGCATTAATATCGTATATACAAATGAAGTCTCCACACAGTATGTCAATGTCTCAGATAAGGGCACATCAGCTACATCTTGTAATCTCATCGAAGTTTCTAATGTGCCCGATTTAATATCGTCAATACCTCGAGTTACAGCCGATGAGAGCAAGTCTACCCAAAATTTGAAAGATAAAGACAATATGTCACATTCTCAGACCCAAGTATCTGAGACGGGACTGCTAGGGGATTTGGAAAAAAAATTGACTATTTCATGTTCAATTGGGAATTGTTATTTTAGGTTTAAAGATGAAAATAATTTAATGTACCATCGGAAATGCCATCAGAATGGCAAGCTGCAGTGTCTAGAGTGTGGTCAGATTACTCTAGGGGTTGATGCACTCCACACACATTTGTGGAAAGTTCACGCCATTGATATGGAATTGCCGACCTGTGAGATATGTGGCTTCAAGACATTCCGTAAATACAGATTACTAAACACCCATATGAAATGCCATGGAATCGTAAAGGCTTATACATGTAAGATGTTGTCATTGTTGTTGGATTAAGTGAATTACCCATTAATTTGTAAGTTTATTTGACTGATTATTGACTCTGCCTGCTAAGCCAGAAGATGTGGGTTCAATACCCACCCAGGCGAAACATTTCTGCGATATACATAAGTGTTTAATATGTGTCTAGGTGTAAAGTTAAATATATAAGTATATATTTAGGCATATATATTCTTCTATTTAGGCAACTCTGTGGAAGTATAGGCTATGTTTAGTTTGTAGTAAGAGAGACATGCGATTATCCCAACATATTATCTTATTTCTAGGTTCAGTCTGTTCAAAGTCCTTTAAGAATGCCAATCAGTTATCAAAACACCGCTTGGTGCACAAGACCAGTGGGGATCTTCGGTGTCATATATGTCAACTTGAATTCATGAATGAAAGAAGACTGAAAACTCATATTGCAGCTGTGCATGACAAGGTGAAACCATTCAAATGTAGTCACTGTGAATACACAGCGGCGCGGAAGTCTCAACTGAAGTTGCATTTAAGATCACATTCAGGTAATACATTTGCATCATATACATTAAGTTCATTATTTAGTTGATCACTAGTTCTGCCAAGATAATAAAATTGTTTGTGCTGGAATACAATGTTGTATTGCTAGTGGTTTGACAGGGCTATATCCAGCCGTTGATGGAAACAGGCAGATGATGATGATGATGATAATGATAATGATGATTGCTTTTGTAGAGGAAAGGTATTATATTTATTATGACTCCCTTGGGGGGTGAATGGTTACAAGCGTGACTGCTGATCGAGAGATCCTCGGTTTAAATCTCGAATCGGCTACTATATTGAATTTTTGTAACTTTGTAACGATTTTCTAGTAGGAATTTCTAATAATGGCCCACAATCTGGATTTGTGCCTGGTGTATGGCAATAAGCTCATCCCCTATTCCATAATGGGACGTAAACGTGACTGGTGAAACTTGGGAGTGTACAACACCTCTCTGCCTACCTGTACGAGGATTACTGGGGTGATGATACGTTTTTAAATAGGAGGCATCTAATATTATGTAATTACCATAGCCCATGGCGGTCACTAATTAGATAAGTCATAAGTGAGGTTACTCACAGCTAGGCAGGGGCTGGGCTGCCAGGGCTTCCAGTTAGTGTTGTATTGTAAGTACATTTAACATAATACTTTTTTTCTCTGGTTTTCACAGGTGATAAACCATATGCCTGCGATGAATGTAGCTACCGTTCGTCTGATCACAATGCTATGCGGCGCCATAAAAAATTACATTCAAAGCAAAGTCTTTATAAATGTAAATACTGCCCATACACTGCCATACAGTCCACAATATTCACCTCGCACATGATTTCCAAACATCCCACTGTTAACTCCGAGATCCACTGTTGTCCGTACTGCTCTTTCAAATCTGTCAACAAGGATAAATACGTAGTACACCTAACGACACACACAGACAAGGAAGGTATATCTCTGTTAATAGAAATGACAAAAAATGTTAAACAGAATAAACCAAGTTGGACAATACCTAGCGGATCTTCGGAAAAACAAAATGAGGACACGACTATTACCAGTGATAAAGCCAGGGACACGAGCACCAACCCAGTCAATACCATTCCAATCGAAGTGTACGACTGCGATAGTTTATCAGAGAGCATGGCACAAGATTATCCGAAGAGCTACTGCTCAACGTCGTCAACAGACACTCAGCAGGCCACCTTCAACAACCAAGTCATGGTACCACATTTAAGTAAGGACGATAACAATTCGGATTGTCTCATATCCGAAACCTCCAACGACACGTTAATAGAAAGGCACCAGTATCCCCAACAGCATCCGCTACAAATGAGCTACGACTCGACAGACTCAAACCTGCACTTCCTAAACCCATCGGTATCCATGGAACAGAGTCTTTTGCAGAATAACAATGGAAACTCACTAGTATCGAGCCATTCCGCTATGAATGGGAGTATTAGCAATAACATAATGTGCAACTTTCCAATTCGTTTACCACCTGGACCACAATTATCGTTACGTAACAACATCATGCTGAAAGCTGTCGACAAAATCTCCCTTCCGATGACCAAAGTCACCGGACCAATCATAAAACCTACCCAAATTTTACCAGTACCGTCTTTAATACACTCTCCGATTAATATGTCCAATGAAACGGACGGAGCGCCTAGGAAAAAAGCGAAAATATCAGTTAAGAGCAATCTAATACTGAAAGGACCGGATCAGGTCAACATGTTTCATTCACAGCAGAAAATGGCGTTTAAGAGGCTAGAGGATAATGAAAGGTATGGACTAGGGAGCCCGGTTACGTTCAACAATTTGATCACGACGCAGTTCATGCAGTTGCAACCGGAACCGACCATGACTGAATCATCGAGCAACATAATGGCGTACCCGCAGGAGAATATGCTTGAAGTCACGGCCACCACGCCCGTGGACAACGATATGGATACCAATCCGCAAATATTCTCGTTTAACCAACAAATGAACGTCAATACAATGACAATGCTGCCGCCGACAGAGAAAATGCCGACGAACGATCCCAGCTACATAAAATTGGAGGCAACAATTAAACAGAACACCCAATCGCCGAGTTTAGAAAGCATGTGCAATGCGAATCTCATGAACAATCAACCGATCAGCAGAGAATACAAGGCGTCACCTCCATTAGAGGATATACATAAAAATATGAGCGTAATAAAAAACGAAGTGAAATCTGACTCTTTTTACAACATGGCACTGAATAATGCTACTTCAAATCCTCCTATAATAGACCAATATTTAATAGACAATATCATTCCAGAACAGTATTCGACGCACCTGGATCTATCCGCCGTCGTGTTGCCGGAGGTATCGGATCAGCAGAACGACGTAATAGAGATTGATGATAATTCTGACGATAATAAGCTCTTGCCACGATTCGACATGAATTTCCCACTGGAATCTCTGTACCTGATGCACAATGATTTCCACTTCTTAGATAACGAGCCATCGACGAACACCATGGGTGTGGAGGTGCCCGTGAGCGAGATGAATAGAATTGTAACCGAGGTACCGATTATCAATCAGAAGGAAGGTTTGGATCTCCTACCGCAAGATGGCGCTAGTGGGGAGTTCCCTAGTTACATACAAGGCAAGAAGGACCCGATGATGAACACGTCAGTAAGGGCGTCCACTAATAAGATTAATGTTAAAAATATAGAATTAATGAAAAATTAAATCATTGTATATTAAAATTAATTTAGATGTTAAAAACAAATATTTATGTTAATAA
>DWEH01000776.1:0-10661 GCA_018245815.1 Apyrrothrix aesculapus | reverse complement strand
ATAGAGATATTTGGCACTCGGTGCTCTCTGCCTACCCCGTAAGGGACCTGGCGTGAAGATATGTATGTATGTATGTACTAAGTCTTTCTTTCATGACCCTGGGTTGTAATAGCAAGAGATTGAGTGAGTGGGACTTTGAGTAGATAAGGGAGTCTTTGTGACAAATGATATTAATGCTATCTTGATTCCTCACAGTTTTATACTGACATCACAGAGTTGAGAACTCCGATTGAGGCAATGGTCCATTATGATTTTTATAGTTTTGCTATATTACTGTAAGAAATTGATATATCGTCTAACGATACTGACGGCAATACAAGCCAATTTATTCTGGAAACTTGCTTTTGATTACCAATTAAGATTACTAGCGTTTGTAATGCAATGGTAATGCAAGTAATCCAACAGTTATAAGACTCATTTGGTGAACATTAAATGAGAAAAATGCGTACTTAATTAATAACATTACGTTCATGAGAAATTAATATTCTATGATAAGCTATTAAAATCAATTATTTAAAAATTATCATAATTTCATATCAGGCGTGATGTACAGTTTTTTTTTTTATATTTAAAATATTTCTGTAATATTCGGATGCATTTTAAAAACTTCTGTAGGTACATCTCCCCTTCGTCTTAGGTGTCTTCTTGAAATAAATTGTTTTGTTCGACTTAATTGTTTAGATAATATATATATTTCTACAACCAATTTCAAAGTCGTCAATCGCAGTAATTTAAAGCGACGGCTCTGTCGAGGCTACAATTTATTCTAATTGTATGTAAATCCATTCATACAGCGTACTAGCCAATGTTAACTACGGTATTTAATTATAACGTACAAGAAAGCAAATTATTTTCTTTCCTTCTTTCTTTCTTGTTCCAATAGTTGACTGATGTTCTAACAGAGATGGAACACAGGTGTGGCTGACATGTGCGAGCGCAGGCGGAACATCTTGTCAAGCTTCATGTTTGCTCACTACACCTGCATATATAACCAAGACACTATGAAAACAATGCTATTGGAATTCTGGGCTGAAGTGGTGCTACCACAGTCGAAAAGATCAAAAACATTAGAGTTACAGTTATTGTCTATTCAAGAAGTTACGTGGTGAATAAAAGCCATACCTCATTCATATTGAACTTTATTACTTTTTCTCAAAGTGTGGTTAATGCAACAGTAAGCTAAAGAACGGTGTCAAAAAACCGTCCAAAAAGTACCTAATGATTATAGAACTCTTTATATGTAAACTCAATATATAGTGGGTAAAATTTACGTAAAAGTATGTATTAGTTGGAGATCAAAATATTATCTTCGTTGTCTTGTTCACAGTCTAATATTCAAATTTCTATCGTATCATCTGTTTCATCGTGTACGTATGTACGATTAGTGGCTTACTTCAACGATATGTATAGCATATTTATGGAACATACTATATTATTAAAATTGTATACTAAACATATTTATTATTATGTTGATATTTTCGTAATATATTAGTTCTAAACATTCAAGTCCTAAATACCTAGAGATATTCCGAAACGTCCCAGGAATGGATAATCGTGTCAACATTAACTCGTGACCATAAAACTTCAGCGTATAAATGTACTTTAATAGCATACGGAAATACTTTTGAATTTTACAATATTATTTTAAGCAAAATATCCAGTATAATTATTTATCATAGTATGTAATTATGGAATCATTTACACTTAAATTACCTTAAATTAAATTTCATAGTTTAATTATCGTATGGTCATATTTAGGACAGAAAGCGTGAAAATGTTCATAGCACAAAATGTAAATCTATGAATAAACGTTGTTCTAGCAACTTTATTAACGACGCTGTAAATAAATGGGCGCAGTCGAAAAGTTTTTCGCGACTGAAATGCGGCAGAGATAATTAGAACTCACAAAAACATTAACGAAAGTCTACTAAACATGCAGAACACGGAAACTGAAGTACGACAAAGTTGATGTAAAGCAATTTATTACGAACATCTCGGAGTGAAGCAGTGAAAAGAACAAAAAAATATTAATAAACGCGACCTGACCTGTTGATCAAGTTGAGAAGCGCAGCTACGAGTATTTCCCGGGAGCCGGCGCGATGCTATGAACTTTCAACTTCGGCCATATTATTGCCTATCACGAAGTACACGAATAGCGCGAACGTTGTTACATTTACATTTTATTGTCACTATCGAACACTTTAAGTTATGGACATGTAGTGGTTGAACGGTTAGTGTTTTGGAGCGCGATGAGACACGTGCGCTCGCAGCGGTTCAGCCGCCCGACTGACGCGCTGGGCGGGAACGGTTCCCACGTGGCTGCATGCACGGCTGACGGGCTACGTGCCATGTCTTCCTACAAATGCCACTCCGCCGTTTTCACTTCGCACACTATTTAAAACTAGCCCGCTGACTGGCTTTGCCCGCGCCGAACAATATAAATATCGTCATCGCTCGGAATGCTTTTGTAATTCCATTAGGACGTCAGATTATTAAGAAGTATGATAGTGTTTCCTTCAATCGACTGCAACCTCTTAATAGCTTTCAAATATATTCTGATTGATTTTTATAGACGATTGATGTAATAATTTTTGTGGTACACAATATTCAGTATATACTACAATTTAATAACTAAAATGAAAGTCGCGAGTATTGTAAACCTTATTATTTTTGTATTTGTCTGTGTATTATTGTGTATTCGAAAGCAGAATATACTAGAAAGCGCTGCATTTTTTTCAGTTAAAGCTAGAAAACTATGTGATTTTGTACGAAAAAATAACCTTTCATGTAAATAGACATTGAATCCCAGGACATGTGCGGATTGTTGCTAACTAAATACCGAATTAACTTTCTTTGTTCTATAATTATTAAAAAAGGTACAATAGACTTGTAGTATTTTAGTGACAAATAAATTTGTATGAGGAATTGTAAAACTTATAAACATACGATATTTATGTGTGTTGGGGTCGTAAATGAGAAACAAGTAACGTTTTAATGAATAAAACGTAACATCGCGCCTGTAATCCCCGAAGAGGTATTCATAGGATTGTAGTACACTCCCACATTTCACCAGTTACATACGTTCATGTCACATTATGGAATAGGTGATGAGTCCATTTTCATATATCGGGCACAAATCCAGACTCCGAACCACTATTAAGAATTTCAAATTAGAAAAACCCAATAGTACCCGTCCCGAGAATCGAACTCAAGACCTCTCGATCAGCTGTTGCGTTTCCAACCACTCGACCAACGAATACTCGTATATTGTAAGACGATATTATTTTAATACTTGTTCAAAATAAAGACCACGTTTCCTAATGCGAGTCCAAGATTCATTCTCCCGTTTTAGCTACTTGTTATCTGTCGTTTTCGAATGTCTTACGCTGCTCACTGAACTCGCTCACCAACATTGTTGGAGTTCACCTGACCTGTGTGCGGTCTACTGTATACAATCTTTTATATGGTTATAAAACCGAAGCAAAGACATGATTGCTTGATCGCATGATTGATGATTGTATAACATTTTAAAAATATTTTCAACTCTTCAAGGGCTAGGGTAAGTCAATGGTATAATAAAAATTGTCTGCCGCGAAGAAACAACTCTTTTTTAATTTGCGGTTTTTATAGTTCAGGCCACAAATTGTATAAGTTTCATTGTAATATCCGGTATGTTTGATTGTAAAAGACATGTACAGCCGTGATTTCTTGAATAAAGATGTACAAACAGTATGCCTTTATTTTTGGGATGGTGTTTTACATATCCTATAGTTTTAAATAATTATAAATTGGATCTAATTGAAATAACAATTTAGAATGCATAAAAAAGAGTTTTTTGTATCTTGTATTTGCAACAAAGTAGAAAATAGAAACGTCAAAGACAGAAATTCAAAATAGCAGAATTGTAAAATAATTGACAGTGAAATAAAACTGTATGCTTTCAAAGCACTTAAAGTATAAGATAAATTGAAATAAAAACTATAAAAATGAGGTAAGTATAATTAATTTTTTTATTTAGAACTTTATGCATAGCGTTTATTTCATACAAATTACACTTACGCCGTGCTTGCCCATAAGCTCGATTCACTGACCAAAGACTACTAAAAATGATTTTGTTACTACGGCGTTCGGTATGAAGAGTTGTCAAGCTAACTTATTTATGTATCCTTTCTTGTTGTTATCAAAGCGTGCACTCAATGCTAACTTTGGATATAGTTAGCTGTAGTGAGGACTACGAATTTAGTCGTTTAGCGAAAAATGGTGATGTAGCTTTCGTTGTATTCAGGCGACAGGAGGAACCCGAAATGGATTTTTGGGAGAAGCTGAAGCTATTTTTTGCGGTGCATTGGCGTGGAGTCGTGTGTGTCGTCGTGCCGATACTCGCCACAGGCGTCCTACTGCCGTTGCCAGCGCAGGTGATGGTCGTGTTCACTATCATGTTCTCAATTTTGAAAGTAATAGCAGCTTCTTTTTCGTCTTACTGATAGTATAGAATACAGGAGTTGTATAGTATGGATAATGATTGTACATTGCTAACAGCGTACCTTACAGAAGATTAATAAGAAAACAGAAAATATTTATTTAAAAAATTTATGTTATCGTCATTTCAATCAGTAAAAGTAATGGCGATGTATTTTATAAATACCCCTAAATCGAACATGTTTTTTATAAGAAGCGGTATATAGGAATATTGACAAAAACGAAAATATTATCATATACTTGTTTACATGGGCAAAAATTTTTTTCAATAGCAAATGGCAATGGCTAAAATATCATTCTGTAACCAACATATTAATTCATTGTCAGCCTATTTCCGCCCACTGCTTGATATAGGCTCCTCCCATAGGACGCATCTGAGTTCGATCTTCAACTCTCGGTCTCTAACCGCTGCTAGCCACTTTACATACATTGTCACTCTACCTAGCTGAAAGGTTTAGTGCTCCTACGCTATTGCCAAGACATGCTCTCTACTCCAGTACTTGTCTACACCCACGGTTGCCACTTCTGCGATAGTTGTGACCAGCCCACTGCCGCTTCTGCTTGCTCGTCTTTTGGGCGGTGTCAAATATTTAAAAAAAAACATTCCAGGATTATCAATGGTGCGCCTACACTCTGGTCGTGATGGCATTGTTTTGGATTACTGAATGTATACCTATAGCAATCACATCATTCTTACCAGTTATTATTTTCCCGCTGACTGGCGTGCTAAGCACCACTGACACGTGCAAGTGCTATATTAATGTAAGTCCGTATAATATATTATTATTATTGTGACATCGTTATGCCACATCTCCTACGGAGTAGGCAGAGAGCACCGAGTGCAAAATATCTCTATCCTTACCGACCTAACGTGCTTCTTCTACATTCAACACTCTCTTCATATATGCGCGTTCCTTTCAGAGACTTCCCAATCGGCCGGATTTAGCCCGGATAGGTGGTCAAAACTTTTATGTTGTAACAAAGTCATATACCTATTGTAATAACGGAATCTTTTAGCTTCAATATTGAGAACATTTACATATTAAAATCGGTTTAATTTTAAATATTACGATGAAATTAATGGAGCTATTCTCTTCAGTAAATGTTTCATATCTCCTTAAAACATATTTTGAATAAAGTTATTACTTTTATTGTATCAATTGTCTTTTCTGACGGTATGTTGGTAAAATTGAAATGAAGTCAAGCACTTTTACAATTCCAGGACACCCTGTTGATGTTTATAGGAAGCTTGATACTGGCGTACGCGGTGGAGCAGTCCGGGCTGCATATACGCTTAGCTTACTTAGCTATTCGCGTGATTGGGTATTCTCATTACAAGTAAGTTCATTACAAATTACTAACCTTTTCGAAAACATATTAACGATCGCGTGTCTTGCTGTTGCAGATTAATACATACACTAAATGATTGCGTTGTAACTCAGTACTGTCGTAGGATATTTATGATCAACCAAAAGTAGAAATTTTTTGCAGATTGATTTTTTGAAACAGAGGGCTGTGGTGACCATTGAATAACCAGATCGCTCTATTAGTCTGTTTAAAAACACTGTTGCTTCAATCCGAATTATATTAAACTGAAAGAAAACCACTGATTCATGTATTTTGCGTTACGTATAAACTGCCTTCACAGAACCTCACTTTTTTTAAATATACATTTTTAGTCATTATTTTGTAATTGGACACTATAAAAAAAAATATGATTGAATTATTAATATAATATTTGATTGTATCTTTAAATTTCATTGTAGAGTTTTTGTATTGTATAATTTTAAACCCAGATTACTATTTTACGAAGTTACAGCCAATGTATGTTCTTATTGTTCCCAAGCACGCTGCCTGCACTGTAACTGAGGCGACACTTGTCTATCGATTGTAAACATTCTTATTTTATGTGATTGTGACAGTGTTAATGTTGTTGGTGTAATTTACTAAATAAATAAACAGGTTGCTGCTAGCAATGTGCATAGTGACCACGTTCGTGTCTCTGTGGATCACGAACACCGCGGCCACGACCATGATGGTGCCCATCAACTTTGCCATTTTGACTGTTTTTGAGGAGGTAATTGGGCGAGATAATATATGACTAAAGTTATTGCATGATGTAAAGGTACAAGAAGCGCGTCAGGAGTGGAAGGATATCGATATTTCGCAGTCGGTGCTTTCTGCCTATCCCGCAAAGGACCTAGTGTGATTATATAATAATAATAATATTGTTGTACTATATTTACTGTATCCATCAAAATATAAATCTCTTTTAATATGACATTTCCAAAATATGTGCCATTTGATTGACACTTACCAACGAAAAAATAAATGTATGAAGTCACGAGGCAAAGAGGTCTTTCAGACCGCACCGAATTTTTTATTGTCTTCTAGGTTCATCGATGCATTCTTTTCTAATGCTTTATATTTTGATATTTTCTTGCACAATTTAATAAGTGATTTTAAGCTATCGTAATACAAACTACTTAATATTTCATTCAAAAATGTGCATTTTTCATGATTTTGAACTGACTACTTAAACTTTTGAAAATGTTAAACTTATGGACACTAATGTATGTATATGTAAAATTCACAGTCTATAATATGGAGTGTTAGCATATTTGTAAGTGACACATAATGTTTCAGCACAAATTGTTGAGAATCTATGACGTGGGTAGCGACGGGGAAAAGGTAGCATCCGATATCACTGTGTGTTACTTTTGCTCAGCCACTTACTCTGCAACTATTGGTGAGTGACAAAACGCTACTGAGGTATTTCCAGTACACTGTAATATCTTAAAAAGACGTTGACAAAGTTCTTCGTAGCGGTTTGGCAATTTCTCGGGAGATGCACATGTCCACAGGCGACGTTGACCACTCACCAGCTGACCCGTTTGGCTATTTGGCCGCCTAGGCAATATACAATTTACATCACATCATCAGTTTGTCTCAGTCTACTGCTAAACATAGGCCTCCCCCGAAGGGTTTTTGCCCAAAATCCGCAAACGACGCATTCGGGTTGGAGATCTTCAGCTTGCACCGCCTAGGCTGCTGCCGTCGGTGACCGGACCATTTAGATGCTCTTAGGTAAGCTACGTTACATCGCGATCAGCCGGTCGCCGGAGCATTGTACATTCTGCTCTTAATATATATGTATGCCTAACTTTTATGATTACTAAATGCTAGACCAAGTTGATAAAATATGTACAACATTACAGTGTGTTCATTGCAGTACTTGCTTGCAGGTGGCATCGGCACTTTAGTTGGAACTGCAACAAATTTAGCATTTAAAGGACTATTCGTGAGGTGCGTACGTACTTTTGAGTTATATTTAATCTTATTGCACGTGATTTCCAGATGCTTACCTGTCTGTGTTAAATATTTCTTAGTATTACTTTATTGGTGTTGGCCTCATTTTTGTTAGTTTTTGTTTTCTCTCCTTTTAAAACTCGCAGCTAAAGTTCTAGTAGCTCCATAGTAACTGTAAGCGCCGCCTATCCTAATTCAGCATTTGAGCAATAACGTCAATAACCGAAACCAGTACCTCGTTTCAGTCTATAACGTGCACCTATACTGTAAGCACCACAGTGTTAATTTATTTGTTAAAGACTGTTAAGACTTAAGGTTCATAGAACCTCACTCGTTAGCAAATGATGCATAGAAGGTAGTGTGATCTAGGCCAGAATTAAAACTTTCAGCTCTCACTTTTATTTTATATCAACAAATTCCGCAAATTGTCGTGTAAATCACATAAGAATCAACTAGCACCAATCGACATAGGCTGGTATTTGGGCGCTTAGCCGCCTGATGGGAAGCGACGATACATCCCGACGTTGGAGCACGCATATTTAGAAATATCCTATTCGTCCTCTTTTTCAACAGTTCCTGTGCAATATGATTTATATATCTGAACAATAACAATATTTTGGGAAATTTCTACACACAATAATCTGATTCCAAAGTAGGCTTGGAGAGCCTGTGTTACGGTAACCAGACGGCTGATAAACTACATGTATTCATAATCAATACATACTAATACAGATATTTTATTACACTGTCAGTAACAAAAACCTTTATTTATTCCCAACAGCACTTATCCTTCTGCGCCAGAATTACTGTCGTTTCCCAAGTATTCAATGTTCGCTTTCCCTTGCACCGTCGTCATCGAAACGTTAATGTACTTATACATGATTATACATTTCTTTGGCTTCTTGAGGTAAGTTTTTTAAATTAATTAGACAATAGGATATTTGTAAACGTTTTCGTAAGACAATTGTTATTTAATTCTTTTTTCTTCGTACTGTATGTGACTAATTCTGTAGCTGAAGTTCAAAGATTTGCAGTGTAATTTGTTGGTGGTGGGTAAAAAATTGTTGGTAAGAAATTATTGATATCAAAAACCATGTCAAGTTAATTTCAGGTGTTCAGGGAGGCACAGTTGATGAAAGCGTTATTTCAGACCGGGTAGCAAAGCGGCCAAATCGACAACCTTGACCCCTGAGGGGATAGCAGCCGCAAAAAAAGCTGTCAATGAGGACTGGGTGAAACTTGGCAAACTGAGCTACTGGGAAGTGGTAGGGCAGATTTAAAAAATACATTTACACCCATCAAATCACTATTGTATTACCTTGCTCATTTCAGTTTAAATTTTCATTACACTGTATTATCTTAAATATCAGCTCAGATTTGCATATGTTCTTAACTTTCATTCGCCACTGTCTATAGTTATATGAAATTAAATTTTTCGTCATATTAATATATTATTTAACTGCAAGTCTAACCGTACTTTGGTCGTCATTTTCTTCGATTTCCTAGCATTTATGGTATCGTGAGAGTATACATGATATTCTCGTTTTGCTGACGGGACTAATCTTTCAACACTTTAGCTCTAATAGACTAAGCTTATATATTTTGGGAACAATATAAGTGCGGGGATCGCAAGTGAATTTTCGTACTACTTAATATGGTTTGTGCAGATGGTCATCATTTTATTTGGCGGCGCCATGGTGCTGTTCTTTTGTCGGTCTCCCCAACTATTTACCGGATGGGCCGACGTTATTGAAGACTATTTCGAAAAGGAGCATCGATTGTAAGTATAGGCCAAATATATTACACACTTTGTGTTCATGTTTACAGCTAGAAAATTCGGTTACTATTTTAAAAAAATAACGTCTTTGGATTGTTAGCTTTAAATCTCAAAACACTATTAGGAAGTATTCATAATGGAGGAGTGTAGTACACTCCCACGTTTCAACAGTTATGTTTTAAGTCCCACCACGGAGTAGAGGGTGAGGCTATTGCCATACATTAACCACGAATCCAGACTCTGACCTACTAACTAGCTCGTAATTTCAATGTGAAAAAACCCAATAAAATTTGAGGGATCCCGAGATTGAACTGAGGACCTCTTGATCAGCAGCTGCGCTTCTAACGTCTGGACCAACGAGGCAATTTATGTGTGAAGAATACTTAAAGTAAATCATCAAAATGTACAATTGAATATAAGCGCGGTGCAGTCGCTAATTTAAAACTTATCAGTTTCACTAACTTCAGCTATTGTTAGGAAATACTGTCAATTTTCGGTTGTCGTCTTTAATACAAAATAACCTTCTTGCTGCATGGTCTTGAGCATGATTTCTTACTGTTCGGAAGCGGTTAAAAAAATTGTTTGCCAAAATTGCCTTAGCTATACGGTTTGGTACTTTCGATGATAAAATATTGTCGGTTCTGAAATAGCCACCCAATATTTAAAGCTGTGTTAACTATAGTACAATGTGGACGTGAATAAATCCCCGCATCATGCTTGGTATATATACAACTAGCATACCCACTTGAGCGTCCTTTAATGCAAGTAGTGGCACAATATTCTTGCGCCGTCACCTAGTTTGCAACGCTATCATCTACATAGATGAAAGCACTACTGAGTTTTAGAGCATGAAGCTGATGGTTGCATACTTCCTTAAATGGTTATCCAGCGATTTCCACTGATGAGTTTTCAACAGAATCATTTCCTATTGGCACTCGTTTTAAAAAAATACGTAACATGACGCCTGTAATCCCAGATGAGGTAGGAAGAGGAGTGTAATATACTCCCGCGTTTCACCTGTTACGTTTACGTCCCAATTTGGAATAGGTGGTGAGTCTATTGCCATACACCGGGCACAAATCCAGACTCCGAGCCA
>DWEH01000775.1:0-10664 GCA_018245815.1 Apyrrothrix aesculapus | reverse complement strand
CGCCTTCCTAGACTGTTCACTAGGTTCGTAATGTAGTAGTAGCCAGCTCGGACGCGTCTTGGAGATCTTCGAGGCCTATGTTCACCACGCAGTGTTACAGAGTCGTTGCGCGAAATTGTACTAGATTGAAATGTAAGATAGAGAAGTAAGCCCAAGTATCTTATCCGTGGTTGTTACAGGAAAGCGGGATAAAAACATTGTTCATAACTTTTATTGCACCCTCAGCAAAGAAAAAGTCAACATTTAGAAAACTTTTTTCACGCCTTTCATTCCTGTTTCTTACAAGAATGAAGGGCACTTATGAGACTTAATACGATGTTCCTAATAGTACATTTGCAAGAAATATCTAGGAAAAATCTCCTTTTTGAGTCTGAAAGTTATTTCGAACATCCATAAGATAAACAAAATAATGATTGAGAACGAGTGAATGTGGAATAAATCGAGAACCTTGTCAAATAATACTAATATGGTATTGAAAATTACCTGAAGTTAAACAAATAAGCGAGTTTAATGCAACATTTTACTTCTGTCGTTAACTCAACCAGAGAATGGAGCTGGGAAGCTACTTTCAAAGCTTCTTGCTTTATCTTTTTGAAATGCGATCTTTTTTAGTCAAAAAACGAATAAATCAGTCAAGTGCACTCAGAAATCTTTCGCAACTCAGAAAGCCTCGTAGGGATGTACTCGTGGAACTTGTGAGATGAAATATAACTCCGAAGATATTGCTCAACCCTCTGACTTTCCATCTTGTTTCTTAATACGTAACCCGTGTATATATTTTTGCTTTAGCTCATCCGATAGTTGGTTTGTTTTTAGCTGCCTACTTCACGTACAGCGCTACTTACTCTTCTAATACAGACCTTACTTTTGTTTATGATTTTTTTACTAATTATTTTACCTTACAAACCTTTTATTCGATGTTCAATATAGACAATATTTAGGATAAAATAAATACTTAAATAATAACAAAACAAATGTTTATAAAGCTCGTGACTTATACACTATTGACTTAGCTGTGTCACCGTAAACAAAGGACTAAAGCGATTATTTTCTTATTGACATTGAAAGGCCGCGGGCATCGCGTGGACTGGAAGAGGACAAGACGGTAAAAGGGTTGATGGTGATAATAATAAACTAGGGTAATCACATTCATTTATTTTGTCTCATTATCGTCATCAACCCGTTTACCGTTTCATTGTTAGACACAAGTCTCCTCTCATACTAAGACAGATCAATACCACAGTCTGCCACGCAAGCCCAGTGCAGGTTGGCGTTATATTACATTAATGTATTATTACTTCTATAATTCCATCTTTACAACACATCAAATTACGTAAGACTGCTACGTCAAATAAGCCGAAGGAATTAGGTTCTAATAAAATAAACAAGGGCGATTCGAAGTGACATAAATTCATTTAACAAAATAAATATGTATAGACGGCGAAACTTTCAGAGACAAGACTTCATTTACAGGGCATTCGGTAGATTTGCGAATTCATGCTTAAAATTGCGCCAACTTTGGCAAAGTTTAACAAACTTCGCTAACTTTTATTTAGAGTTCCTCCATTGTAAAATAATATGATATTGACTTAACGGGCTGCTCTTCATCTAACTTTATTCCGAAATATTTTTGAAACGGATCTAAGAAATAGTAATTTTTAACTCTATAATTGTGTACCTTGCATTCTTACTGTCGAGGCTTAACAAATCCTCACAGCCGCGCGATGTCTGTGAATAGAAAAAAACACTTGCTTAAAAAATACATTTCAGTTATCGTGGCATCTTATGACGATTTCATGTACTTTATAGCTGAGAAGAGAAAGCTAAGCATATCATATTATGTTATTAATGCTTGTGTATTTTACTCTTAATGTTTCTGTGAAATAGCCAAGATACGGTTATTAATTTCTTTATTTACTTACATAAATTGACACGGTCCAAATCAATTATGTCAGTTAAAGGACAACAGAATCATACTTCTCGCTCACAGAACTTCAAACATTATAATAACGTCATTGATCTGCAAACGAATCGCAGTCAGGCTTAGCTGCCAGGAAAGCGTAGAGCGCGGAGAACACGGGGGTGGGCATGTGAGCCGTCGCGACGGTGCGGCTGTGTGGCACCGCAACAGTTTGTTTGTTTGTTTACTTTGATGTCTCATAAACCCCGAGAACTCGATGTTTGGCTATAAATCTTGGATTTCATAAAGCAGTTTGAAAGGCCTGCGTAATTTCTATGTTGACCGCACGAACGACACGCTCCGCGCCGACTTCGCCACCCAGCGCTCCGTCACAGCTAGTCTCCACTCCAGACAGAAGTATGGAAATAAAATGTTATTTTAGAGCCTCTCCACAGAAAAACTATATTTAGCTCATTGTAATTTGTTTGCAAGAATGCGTGAAATTAAATGCAGTGTAAAGTGTAAAAAATGTAGTGATGTTTTTTTTCATGACATTTTATTATACTGTAAATACTACAAAATATTAGGAATAGAAGGAACGAAAAGAGTTTAATGCGTTCTTCAACACCCGCTAATAATTGTCTACTTATTAAATTAATTTCCTGTAAACTGTGGCAAAATAAATGTTTCTCATGAACAAAACTATGCGCTTATAGTAAAAATACATACACAAATATAAACACAGTAAAGATGAAACAGAGTAGTAAAAATAAGATTTCTAGCGGATACGGCGGTTCCAGCTTTTGTCACACTAACTTTTGGTCAAGAGTTTAGTCACGGCCGCAGTGGTTTCAATAAATACACCGTACTCCAGGACGCGCCACTAATAATCCCGCCCGCCCGGCTCACGCTCACCCGCTGGTAATTCGCTGAAGAGTTGCGACTCGCTGAATTATTTACGCTTCTATTTTCCTGTTTACTTTTATTCACGTTTAAGAAAGCATTTTAAGGAAACGTTCGGGGTAAATGGGCGCCTACTAGTTTAGTACACGTGGATAACACGGCTTACAAAACTGCTGGTGAATAAACAATGCGCGTGTATCGCTCCTCGAATTCCAAATTCGAAAACAAAACGTATGCTGGTGTGTATTTGGTGAGAACGCGCGGCTCTTTACGAGCTCTCTCGTTTTTTACGTGTACCATTGCGTCAGAAGTCTCTGAAACCGACGCGCGAGAGTGATGAATGCAGTAGAAGCATGTGGAATATGTAAGGAAAGAGTTATTCGGCACTCGATCCTCTCTGCCCACCCCGCAAGGGCCATGGTGCTATATATATTAATAATATCAATATCTGTCTGTCCGTCTCAATTATCGTTTGTTGTTATTGTATTAATTACAATGGGTTTTCAAATCGAGTTGTTAATATTTAAATTATAAATCTCTCACCACCTATTCCATTGTGGGACGTAAATGTAACCGTTGACGTAGCAGTCTAGTTCACCCCTCTGCCTATCTCTCCGGGGATTATAGGCGTGATTTTACGCTTTAAACTATCATCATATTACCTTCATCAATAAGAAGCGCTTTAGCGTTTTTAAATTGACAAAGGATGTATGAATCAAATAGTAAGTAACAACATCATCATTAATCTGCCTTAGTCTACTGCCGAACACGAACCACTCCTAATATCCACTATTGCGCCATATCCTGAGCACGCGCACTCAGTTTTGCCTACTGCCTTTCGTAAAGCGTCCTTCCACCGAGCGGGAAGGCCATGGTTTGCGTACCCCACATTTACCAAACCGCGGTACTCCACTCCAAAACTCCACCCCAATGGATCGGTTGTTTGGGCGATTTGGCGAACCCACTGTCAACGCAACTAGATTGTTTCTGAGCTGCGTAGATAACTTTGCTTCTCTGTTGAATAGTAACGACATACAATGTTTCAGTATATTTTGTGACTATAAGGTATAACTTTTACTATGATATCCGTGTCGGGTATCATCTATGTATGATCCCTGTCGGGTATTATCCGTGTCGAGACGGAGAAAGAATATATCCCCCGACCTCATGCCTGAACACCGGGGTGTCTTAAGAGGCGACTAAAACCTGCAGGGGACGCCGATGCCCAGTAGTGGCCTGAAACAGGTTGATATTGATGATTATAATCTATGAGGTTAAAATATAAAGCAATTTCGTTACCCGTAATCTTTAACTATTAATATATCGTCACGTCAGGTCCCTTTTGTAGTAAGCAGAGAGCACGGAATGCCAAATATCTCTATCTTCACAGACCTGCCGTGATTCTTCCACATCCTTCAAGACCGGTCTAAAGAAGATAAGAAGGAACTCATATATTTCTTCATATATTATATTGCTGTAATAAGTATATAATTGAAACCCTAATGAGCCAAAATATCCTGCACCTCCACGGTTACGTTGACCGCGGAGCTGCTGAGATACGCGCCCCAATACGTCGCCATGTCTGTACTGTATGACCCCGTTGCACTAAAGTGCTCCTAGACGATCTCTGAGACTACAATACTCGATCTCACAGCCGCGGGGAGGGGGGGTATGATAATACGCTACTTGATAATAATAGACCCATCTTACATATACGCCATCACTACAATTGTTCTCGAGGATCATTACGCATCGTCTCGGACGCAGGTTAGTCGACTTCTAACCTCGATTCGATCGAAAATTGGGCGGTGTTTCGAGCTCGTCAGTGGTGCCGAATGAGGGACGTGATATTTCTGAAACTGTTTACTGCTGCATTGTAGAATACCTATAAGCTTCTTAGCTATTTACAGGTGCCATCATTAGTAGCCTTAGGCTTGCTGACGATATCATCGTTATCGTTGACACTCTGAAGTATTTGAACGCCATGCTAGAACACCTAAATAAACCTTCCCAACAGATAGGCCTGAATTTGAACATGGAGAAGACAACAATTATGTTGGATGACCATAATTGCCGAGTATCGATTGTTGTTGGGAACGTGAATTGTTTCGATGGATTGATACCATGAACAAAAAATAAAATTTGGGCAATCGTACTTGGTACTAGTCCTACAGTGAATCTGAAAATACAGGATTGTGGCGTTGTATGAGGAAGGCAATATATCTAGCAATGGACGTGAATAGTCTGAAATAATGTTCGTAATAACTATAGTTAAATTAAATTTAAGGAACAATAATTGACACTGTGATATTAAATCACTCATCAAAGCTATTGATATTACGCTACTCAATATTAAAACGATTCCACAATGCAATAACGCTTAGAGAACATCGTGAAATAAGTGCTTGCTCATTTCGTAGCGAATAGCTAATAGTGACATCAAGTTGCCGTTTACATTACTTATGGACGATAACACATATCGTTAAAATGAACGAGCGACCATTACGGGCCGCACGCGCGCATGATTGACGACCTTACGCCACTCACATAAGGTTTCATTTTTATCATGCTCTAAACAAAGACATCGAACACAGATCATAGATAAAATATTGAGACAATATCAGAAAATAGAGATATTGATCGCAGAAATATACAATACGAAGGATACTAAGAAGTAGCCAATTTGTTTTTCATTTTTACAACTATTATATCTGTCTTGCACATTGGTTTCACTTGTTTAGTCATTCGCAAGCTATTTTGTCCCACATTCAACGCCCTGCTCTCCAATCCCATACAAGATTATACAATTTTTATAGACGAAAAAGATTCAAACACAGTTTTTGATAACTTCCACGTTGCGGTCATGAGCATGAGCGGGTGAGTCATGAGCAAACAACGATTCGGAAAACGAAAACAGTTAAACGTAAACCACATGGCGACTCTGACCCATAGATTGGAATCAGGTAGGAACAAGACACAGGACGATTTGCAATATTCTCCAACTAAGGACAACCTGCGTAAGACATAAAACTCCAAATACTACTAGATGAATAAATAAAATTTAACTAAGGATTATATTTTTTAATGATTTTCAGTAAAATGTAGCTACAGTTTTTGGAAATACTTCAGGTTATAGATGCACCATGTTAGCAAACTGCCAAACTCTGTGGCCATATAAAATTTGCGATGTGGAAACGGTTTCCAAAAGATGTTCTCGGCGACGATATACTTCGTTTTTTTAGATAAAAACGAAAATGTATATTCAGATATAAATCCATTAGATTACTCACTTTTCTATGTTAGAACAAAACTCCGTACCAAACCAACAAAAAAAAACCGTACCAAAAAATTAAGCGAAACGGTACGTGTTAGTGTCAGAGTTCAGAACAAGATCCGTATGAGTTCATTAAGTTGGCCGACTGCCACATCCGTCAGCGTTGTCTCGTGTCATGGCTTTTTTTCCTTGAGTTTTACGCAATGACAACATATTAATTCTTTAGTCACTCGCGGAACCACTTACTGTATACTGAGCGGGCATATTCCGTGTAGGCACGGAGTTCCATGTCCTAGTCCGAAGCTGTTTATGCGTAAACATGCATAAGGTTCATTTCAGGTAATATCTGATAGCCCCCGAAGACTGACTACAGCACATTGAACTTATGGCAAGTAATACAGTACATACAGTAGTGTTTTTTAATAATTTTCTTTTTTTAATCATAGCGTTTATTGTATAATACAGTACATACTAAATAATAATAAATAAATAAAATAAAAATAAATATTCTTTCCGTACTTTGTTCTTCTTCCAGGCAGCCGCCTTTAATACACATGAGCAGAGGCTGACAGAAACATGATCCATGCGATTTCATTAAGCTAATGGATCTGCCGCACCCGTCACGATATATTTGATGATGGGTTTTTATTTTATTTTCCCTTTTCTGCCCCCTCCGAGTCGACGCCGAGATAACTAGTAAGATAACATAATCGCGAGCGCGCTCTGCTAACAGAACAGTGTATTGAATTATCCATAGATATACCATAATGAAATTTCGCTCACGTGATCCAAATACTACTAGATAAACGTAGGACTTATCAGTTCGTTTTAACCATAATGTCAACATTTGCAATTATTAAAGCTTATAACTTTCTCGTTTACGTACGTAGTGTACGGAATGCGATCGCCAAGTACCACCGGCGGCATACCGCTAAGCACCGATGCTTCCATTATGTGTTCCGGTTTACAGAGTGTGATGCGCGGACACACTGATATATTATTTATATTACGTTATCACCTCGTTAGTCCTGTTTGTTGCAAGCGCCAACGCCGATCGCCAGGACAGGTTCAAATCCCGGGTCGAGTACTATTACATTTTTCTAACTTAGGTTTTCTAGTAGAAATTTCTAGTTGCGGCTCGGAGTCTGGATTTGACCAAATGGGTCAGATACTGGCTGACAGAGTAGTCAGTAGTCTCTGAAACCGGTGAGTATATATAAAGAGTCTGTAAGATTAGAGATATTTGGCACTTGATGTGGACCTGACGTGTCTGGCATCCTAGTGATTTCGTCGTTGAACGTTCGAGTGTTGTATCTTTTATTCTGTTGTGACAGAAATGCAGAAGTGACCTTTATCCTCATAAACTTCTTATATAAAGTTAACGTCATGTGTTTTAGAACTCGCGAGTTATACGCGAGCATCCGTCAAGTCTTCAAGTTATCGAACAATACATTTTCAACTCAATGTTAATTGAGAACAAAGTTTCATTTCAAGTGTGCTAGAGCTCGTTCGCAACATCAACAGTCAGACGCACGAGCTGTCCCTCTCCAGACATAAGTTCAGAACTCGCCTATAAGCATTCTTGATGTACCACTCACTTCCAAAACAGTTGCACGACGATGAAATACTTCGAAATATTTTTCAATCCAAAACCTGATTCAACAAAATTGTTTATTACTCACCCTGCATAATAATTATTTTCCCTGACATTAAGCAAGTTGAGTAAAAGATAATTCTATTAAGAATTAGGTTGTTTACTGAATGAAGTTTTAAATTTTCAATGATACGAACAGTAATGGTTTTAATTACCACAATGACCGGTCTGAAACCAATCAACGAGTTCCATTTATTATAATTGTATTTATTTCAAATGAGCAGTAAACAAGCCGGCGGCAGTCATTACTGGCCGATGCCGCCTCTGGTAATTTTGAGTACTCATGAGTACTGAAATGATCAACTCAAGTATGCATATACTGGCCACTACAGCCTTCAGACCCTAAAGCAATTTGTTATAGTAACAATTCCTTCGTGGTAGAAATCGGTGCAGCTGTGGTCCTTCCAGGGCTAGCCGTATACATAGTCTAAAAATCTTTAAATCTAAGTCTATTTCAAAAGACTTTAAAATAAGGTACTTATGCAATCCGTAGGTACATCTATTGTATATTAGTTTTTAAAACAAGTTTGTCATTTAGCTTTAGTTATTTTTGGATTGTATAAATATTTTAGATTGAATCCCAATAGTTAATGGGGATGGTCATCTCACACGTGATATAATATAGTAACAAGAATAATACACAAAAAATCTACATTGCACAGCTCTGTCGACACGGTTAACAAGTTTCCTTCTTATCTCAACAGTTCACCTGGGTAACAGTCTGTCTGTTAAGAAAATAGCGGCAGTTTATTGTGTCATTGTTTTTACTGGCACACATCAAATATATTGATGTAGCCTTGACTGAAACACGGGAATCAATGATATTTTCAAATCACTATAATGTTAAGTAAATTATTGTAATCAAAGCCAGCGAGACCTGATATCGCCTGAGGCGGCGCGCTGCCTGTGCGTTCACTGAAATGGATGAAAACAAACCAAATAACTGCCACATGCTAACTTATCTTACAGTTCAGTTCATATCCTGTCACAAAAAAATCCACTCAAACAACAAAGTCGGAATCGACCCTAAAGAAGAACTTTGATCCTGTCCCGTCCCTTAAATATGACTACTACATGCATGCATAATATATATATATTAAACATGATAATCTCAGAATGGAGAAAATATATTACATTATCCTCGTATCCTTGTGATCTTCACAAAGAAAAGCCCGACTTTATTAAGATATATTTGCTTTAGCACAAGATTCATGTGAATTGCGAGCAAAGTCAAAAATAAGAGACGGATGATACAATTCTGAGAAGCGCTTTGATAAATACGATCCACTGTCCTCTTAGTTTTAGAGATGATGCCGACCTCGGAGTCCGAGTCCGAGGCTCGGACTTAGTAACAGTAAATAATAAACATGCTGTTTGGTAAACATTACACACCGCATTCGATACCTACATCTCCTCCTACATTTAATTAAATTACGACGATTTAAGGAATTTTTGTATAAGACCTTTCAGTAGATGTTTATTATTTATATTTGAGATAAAATACCAGAAAGTATTAAAAACGTACCGATATGTAAAACAAGAGTTCCGTTTATTTCTACAACATGTAAGATCTTTGTAATAAACAACGTAAGAATAACGTAACAAACGTAAGAATACATGGAGTAAACGAATTTTAATGAGAACTTGTTTACGTAAGCGAATCCGATCCGGGCATTATCTCACTAGGTCTGAAGGGCCTCCCGATCAAAAGTGTCGAAGAAGCTCAGGCCAACCAACTGACAAGCGTCTTGGGCCACAAACTTCGGACTTCCGAGGCGCTATTATCAACTATTCGATGTCTGCTGTACTAATCAAAACTTGTCGACTTGTTCTCATTAAGCAAAACGTGATAGATGAAATTCGACCCACTTAGTGATCGAATGACATAAGGATTTTAATGCTCTACACTTGTAATAAGACCTTTCTTACCAAGATTGAATGCATTACTGCCTACCTTGGCTTACAATGGCAGAACTGTTTGCACCGCTTCGTTTTTTATTACAAGTAAAGAAATAACAGGCAGACGTTCTTTTGAAACGATCATTTGTACAACACGTTTATAACTTTTTTATTTTTCACACACTCAGATAATTAAATTAGACGAATAGCATTAAAACCAACGATAATTTTAATAGAATATCATTTTTTAAGTATTTTAGTATTTTAGAAGCTTTCGTAATTTATAAGTATTATTCAAACGAAACTACAAGTTCTAACTCACGGCTCATAAATATACTCATACACGCTAAACAGGGTCGTTGAACGTCTGCACAAAGAAGACCCGTAACGCGTTGTTGTGTCACATCCAACAATTTTATGATTGTAGGTCAGCCCTAATATCATTTGAACTCGTTAGATGCCGTTGTCGTATCACTCACATTCTAATCCATTAGGCAGGGCGGCAGCGCAGTATCTGGCAGTAGTCGTACCCTAATCACTTAATGAACGTTAGTAGCCGAGCCACGCGGGCCTCTTTAGGCTTTAGGACATTGCTATTGCACATGCCAAACCACAACTCTTTGTTTTTGTTTTAACTCGAAAAAGCCTTATATCTTATTTCCTCTTAATCGTTATGACAGTATAAATCAATCATAGATGAGAAGCTGATGGGAGAGTCAGAAGTCTCCAAAACCGCCGTGCGTGTATGAAGAGAGTAACGGATGTAGAAGAATCACGGTAAGTCTGTAAGGAATAGAGATATTTGGCACTCGATGCATTCTGCCTACCCCATGAGTGACCGAGTTATTCGTCATCTCGTCCGACAAAAACTCGCCCGATCGGGCGACTTGGGACCTTTCGAATTTACCTAATATTTATGACGTCAACTCGCACGCTCGTACCAAGTACAGGCAGGTAAAAAAAAATTAAACTAAATTTTAAAAACGACTTCAAATAAAACGACATTGTATTAAATCTTAAAATAAAGCTACTGA
>DWEH01000774.1:0-10664 GCA_018245815.1 Apyrrothrix aesculapus | reverse complement strand
ATTAACATGCACATATTTTCAAAAAGTACTTCATTTAATAGAACAGTTATTACAATTAAAACAGAAATATTGAAATAACTGTACAAGGAATTCGTTACATTATCAAGAAATGAAAAACCCGGAAAGGACAGCAAATAAATGTGATAATAACATAATGAAATGTGTTCTGGGAAACGGAATGTGGAAAGTTATATTGTTGTCATATGACTTCGTGGACTTGGTATCCAAGCGGTTTTAATTACAAAGAAGCAAATACATCATTAAAATATTTCATCTTACGTGCTATCAATTCCTAGAGCTCGGCAGGGGTTTCAAACTCGCAGGTCGGAGCTCAAGGACACGAGTGCGACCGACAGTTTTACAGCCTTGCCTAAAGAATTGCTCATTTATTATTTTTATTTGCCACGCTCCATTGTTGGGCGGAATTTTTTTCGCTCCCGTGATATCTTGTATTGGTAGTTCGGATGGAGGGAACATTTGTAAAATATTTTCAGGGAACGTCCGATAAAATCCAGGACATATTTTTTTGGCACAGGCCTAGACTGGGACAATTTTCGGGCTGGTTATTTCATGTATGGAGTTTTCCAAGCGTGTTAGATTTGTAGGTTATTTTACGACTAATGTGGCCGGTACTTGTGAGGGTTCACCCTCGGGTAAATTTATATCAAAAGATGTTTGTTTCGTAGTATATAAAAATAAGAAGAGAAATTAATTCGTAGAATATAAACGATAATAAATATTGGAATGAAAGACGGAAATCCCGAAAAGTGTGTATTTACATTTATTTAATACAACACATTTATTTAATATTTGATTGCCTCGTTGGTCGTGTTGGTTGCAAGCGCGACTGCCGATCGACTGGTCCTGGGTTCAAATCACGGGCCAAGTACTATTGGATTTTTCTAAAAATTCGAATTTATAGCAGTGGCTCGGAGACTGGATTGGTGCCCGGTGTATGGCAATAGACTCACCACCTATTTCATATTGGGACGTAAATGTAACTGGTGAAACGTGGGAGTGTACTACACTCCTCTGCATACCCCTTCGGGGATTGCAGGCATGATGTTACGTTTTTAATAGAAGTGAGTAAAGGGATACTTGACGCGATTCTCTCCAAACTAGCAGACCAGTAAGTAGCATCATAGCTGTGACCGCATTGAAACAGGACGCATGCTGACTAGTACTAGCTGCACTCAGACTAATATATACTAACTGAAACGTACAATCCTATTCTTACAATTCTGTTCGAGGTCAGTTGCAGATCTATGAGTGGAAGCACTTATTTGAGCGAGCTACTTGCCTATCAATTCCCATCCAAAAGAGGTGCAAACGTTTGATTGTAGTGACATGTAGGCATATGCATTTCATAAAACTAAAGCATCAAGATCGATCACAGAAGCGTTGCTTCCCTTAAGGACCAAATTAGAAATGCTCCTGTTTTTTATCGAGGATTCAACTGTAAAAACTACTTTCGATATCCCTACCTTTAAATATAATGGAACTTTATTTAATTTTTTCTCATCCATATATTTCGGAAATCTTTTTGCCTTAAATAAAACCTATGACATTTATTAATAGGTACTCTCCTCGGCTAATCGTATACCTGAGCTGCTTTATAATACAACGTGTGAGTCAATATAAGTTCGATTTAGCATTTGACAGGTTTGAGATTCGACGCCTGGTCTGAGTGAAGGATGAATTGTCCCTTATTTTATTTTTATTATTACATGGTTGCCCATGTCGAGGCGGAAAAATAATACATTCCCTCTGACCCCATGCTAGGATACCAGGCTCTCGTAAGAAGCGACTAAGGCCAACGCTGGCTGGCCGCGGCATGTCGCTAGATGTGCTAGCCGCCTACGGACAGCAATGTAGACGGTACGAAACACCGTGCTCTGCGGTCCCCTTGCATGCCCAGCATGGGGATTATGCCCAAAAACCTCTAAGGGTAGGCCTATGTCCAGCAGTGGACTTAGAGAGGCTGACGGTGATGGTGATTATGATGATTACATCATCAATGACATTAGTACGATTTTATTAGTTTTTACATTATACACTGAGTCGATCTGCTGTGTTCAGGACAGTTACGTTTTAAAATTGACCGTACACATTTTCCTTACTGATATAATAATAGGTTTGCCCATATATTCCAGAAATTGCTCCAGTATCGCTAAATCTAGACTTCCCCGTGCCAGCTGTGCTAATTAATGGCCGCAGATGGACTGACTGCCAGTTAACTGCACACATCTCAATTGATTCATTAAAAATATGAGTCAAGTTCACGACATTATATTACAAGGAAAATTCTATATTAGTTTGAATAAAGGGTATTCCCCCATCGAAATGCTGGATTGGAATTCAGTCTGGAACTCTGGTAGTCCTGTGTTCAAATTTTTTTACGCGCACCTCTTAACATATAATATGCGTTTCAAGATAATAATCACTTGCTGTAATGGTGAAGGAAACGTCGTGAAGAAAACTGCACACCGTAGAGTTCTCCATAATATTCTCTAAGGGGTGTGAAGTCTAAGGGGCGGGAAGGGGGGTACTTATCTTGCGTGGAAGACTATGACCTTAACCCTTCCATCCTGAAAAATGATCTGTGTTGAACCGTGACATGATAAAAGGATGGACGATGTTGATGATATTCGTCATTATAACAAAACAGGAAATAATGAGCATCTTTAAAAAAATAGTGTACAAATTTGAAAATGAAATGGATAGGCATGTAATATTTATTTCGAACATTTGAAACATAGTAACGGTAAGACCCTTAGTAAGGAAACCGAACAAAAGTAGTACGCAGAACATACTTACATATGAATGGGATAACGTCACAAAGGAGAGTACTTCGGGTAACAACCTGTTTCAGTTATGATAATCCTGATTATGTGATAACGGGCCCTATATGTATGTTAATAGTATTCCGTCATACTACTGAGCGTTCGAAGTTAAGACCATGTGATAATAATTTTCCAATGCTTCATTATTTATCATGATGATGGATGCAGGTACCGAGGGACACCAAGACTCACTTATCATAACTGAATAGGTCAGATACTTCTTAATGGGGAAGTCAGCAATCTGTGAAATTGACATATGTGTATGAAGGCGGTGATGAATGTAGAAGAAATACGTTAGATGTTTCCGTCTGCGCGATAAAAGACCTGCCGAGAGGAGATAACAAATGTAATGATAATTATTCAATATATATTTAGGTAATACCCTAAAAACTTTAATGCATTACAAGGAAAAATAGGGCCTAGTTCCATCATCATCCGGTCGACCGGCTGTTTGAGAAATACTGAGGTATTTCTCAAACATTAAACATAGGTACTTTATAATACAAGAGAACACGTAACGTACAAATACGCGCGTGTAAATATATATAAGTTCATAAAACTAAGAAATGTTATCTATTATTTCGCGTTCGCATACATTTCATTATTATCATTAACCCTTTTATCGTGCGCGGATCTATTCTCAGAATGAGAAGGGTTAAGGCCATGGTCTTCTACACTGACAAGAGTGGCTTCGCAGATAAACGTTTGGTACAGACATGTTTAACTTCTTGTTATATTTTTGTAGTTTTTTTGTATTTACTTTGTAGCAGTAAATGAATACTTGCACTGCTTTGTTAATCTTTTGTGGTCAAATGCCCAATCATTATCTTCCACAATTTCAGTACCGTTCTGTTACTGTTCACTTAACACTTGATAACAGTAAATTCATATACGAGTCCACATGCAGTCGGATCCAACCGACTCCATTGATAATGAATGCTTTGCTATCATTCTATTTACAAGATGTACAAGAGTAGTCACGAAGTGAGTATTTTCGTGCGTTCGTACAACCACAATGGAATGACGAGATCAGGATTTCTTTAGCCTTTAATTTTAGATTTCACAATTATACGAGGTGAGATTACTTATAAGACTGTTGTAACAGGACTCGCATAAACTAGGTGCATCTACCTAGTGGACAGGAGCTCTGTTTTTTTCCTCGGTGTGCAGCGTTCATCCCGCGGTCCAATTTATTTCAGTAGCTGAGAAAGTTAGAATGCTAATTAAATCAGAATGTTTGAACTTCAAGGTCCTTGAAATCAGAAAATATCGCAAAGCAAATATCAGCACAGAGTTTCATCGCAAATTTCAGGCTGCGGTTCAATTTGAATCTTATTTACTCTTCGGGGAATTGAGCACTGTTCGCTAGAATATCACAACTTGCGCTTGGTCAGCGTGACAGACTACGGCCCTCCCCTTCGCACTCTGAGAGAAGACGCGTGTCCAACGGTAGAACCATAAAAGGCTTGGTGATAATGACGACCTGCTGGATAAATACTTTTACACTTCTTCCTTTACACTTAAGGGCATATGGGAAAAACGGAATAAGTTTTCAGTTTTAGTAACATAACTGCTTGTTACATAGGGATCGAGGCATGACGCCAGGCCGCTGACGTGTATGCAAAGTTACCGCAGACAGTTGTCAGCTGACCCACATACGATACTGCGCACGGTATAGAACACGTTAAATCTAAATATTAAAAAAATATTATGATGACAAAACGAGCCACCCGGTAATTAATATTTTAAACCGTGTTAGATAGAATCCTTCTTAGTCTCAAAAGTGGCCCATATTTAACAGTGGAACGATAAAAGGGTTAACATGGATGTTAGGTAGACCTATACCATATATAATTCACTGAAACAATATTGTACAAGGTTCGGTTTAATTAAGTTTTCATCTAAATCGTGTGAGATTGATAGATTTTCGATCTATGGGAAATAATGAGGAAGTACGTGAGACCAAATGGCTTACACTAAATTAGACGCTTACAATATACTAGCATTTGCCCGCACCTTCGCTCACCTTGAAGTCGACATTACAATACATTCCAATAGATCATATAGGTACATTCGTTTGTTAACTGAAAGCATAAATCTAAAATATCAAGTGTGTAACTTTAAAACTGACTAAATCTCATACAAACATTCAACCTCTATTATACGAGTACCTCCTTAGGTGTGTAATTTCCAAAAATCCGTTCTTGGTAAACGTCTACATCGGAAAATGAGTAACTATGCTAAATTTCAAGTCAATCGGACACACAGTTCTCGAGATATCGTGCTCGTCTATATATTGGTGGAAATCGCTTACACATAGATGAATGTTTAATACTGCAATAAACAACATCATATTTTAATTCCTCCTGCGCAATGCTTCAATAAACTTGAATCTAGTCTTTAATAAACCTGTATTACCCAGCTGGATAGTAAGCTTTTTTATTGACATAATGTCAGCACTTTAAGGTCAAACAATGGACAATCGGTTCCATCATGTGCATACACTGTTATCAGAATTTGTGTTTCCAAAATACACAACTATACATGTACGAGTGTTTAACATTAAATCGCATTTAATGTCTTTTGTAACATGTAACATGAATTTAACAATTACTCAATAATATAAAGCACGTGTAACTTCGTGTATAGCATTATGTTATACGTTGTATGATAAAACAACAGTGCCAAGTGTCGGATTACCGCAAAAAGTAAAAGATATGAAAATCAAGGTAACGTGAACATGTTGGGGCGCGCGGAGCGCGCCAACATTTTTTGGTGGGCTACAATTTCAGTATTTGACTTTATGCCATCTTACGATTGATTTGGAAACAAATGTATATTTGGTAGGAGTTTTATTTTCAAATCGCATAAGAAATAAACGAATTGCTTGCCATGTGCTGTTGTATAGTATCTAATTATGGTAACAGGAGCTGTTCTGATTTTGGAAAATGGTGCTAACGATCTTCTATTCTGATATTCTGCAACTCAGTCGTCAGAAGCAACATTTCTACTATCACTGAACTTAAGTTTCAAGCAGAACCTTTGGTCCTATTTAAATTGGACACAAGTTACTATATTTTATATGTAATAAAAACAATTAACCGATGATGTCACATACTGACAAGCAGTCGAATGCGCAGTGGTAACCAAAAGCAAGGTCAGATCGAAACCGGTTCTGCGCCGACTTACGTCATATTACACCATGGGCCTTTTTCTCACTTTTTTGCAAACTATACAATGCGAAAGAAATGCTTTTAAGTTTTTTTACTCGTAGTGAGAGATGCGCAGTTAGTGCGTTTATGAAAATTGCATCTTTATAGTTATGATATTAAGGTTCAATTTTGGTTAGGCGAATGTACATGATTTTTTTGTCTAATATTCTGTCAAGGTTGTGGAATATAAATTATTCGGTATTCATTGGTTCCGTATCTTGTTTAATAGTTAAATAAAATATTATATCTATATTCAGTTCTTCCTATATACCTCACTCTTATCTTAAGTCTTGTCGAATGAAAAGGCAAATATATATTTTTTATTGTAGGCCGACAATTTATTCCCATTGCATATTACTGGTACGTGAAAAATACAATTAAGCGTGCATTTGAGAAACTTTCACTAATACATCATCACAGCATATACATTTAGGCTCCATAAAAATATGGAGTCCAAGGTCACCTACGGCAGTTAAGCAATACCGCAGCTAGAGCTGACCCATGACTGGGTGAGGCTTGTGACCGCAAGTAACATTTGAACCATCCACGTGTTAAAGTGTTCAAACCTTAACGACAATTTAGCAACACCTCTGACGTTGCGAATGTCCAGCTTTCTTTAGACCATAGGGTTCCCAGTTCGATCTTGTGTTTAGCAATTATGAGATAGCAGGCTCCGTGTCTATAGCAGGAATCCAAGGCCTTACAGAATAATACGGAGAATTTTAAGGTGTACAGATTTTAGAACGTATATTTTTTGTAAAGAAGTGCGCGCCAGGATTTGAACTCATATAGTATATATAGGATTGGCCGTATGTTAAACCACTTCACTATCACTGCTTTAATAAAATATTGCTATCTAAATTATTCGTCAACCAGTTGTACAACTTAACAATCAGTTACGTAACTAATTTTTTACCATGTTCGGTCAATTTATTTGGCGCTCAGCCAGACTTTACTTAATTGCTGGGTAGATTTCAGTTACTGCAGTTCCGGGACGTGATCAATGCTCTACATATCAAGGTCACAACTATTATAGATGTTTTATCTCAATTAGCATGTCGTTTAACCATACATATATTTTCTGAGCCGACTTTCGTCATTATCATGATGATCATGTCTCAGTAAACTGCTTGACGTAGGTCTTCACTAATGAGCGCCATTGCGCATTTTTATGGAGAGTCATTGCCCAGAATCCCTACGTTGGGCATGCGGGTTGGGGATAGCAGAGCACATCTTCTCACACCTTTTACGCTGCTGACCTTCGGCGGCAGCGTATGAGGTCTGGCGGTCGTCAGACTTAAGACAACTTTATCTAAATAAAATCAATTTCCAATGTGACCTAACTTCAAACTGGTAAAGAAAGTTTAAAGTTGGAAATTAAATAATGGATAAAGTCATGTAACATTCAAACATAGCTTATTACCTCGTAGCTAATAGCTATGAACTATGTATGTTATAAGTGTTTTAAATCACCATACTTTGCTTAGAAACATTTTAATCTGAACTTCTCTAGAGTTGTAAATTTCCTTAAAAGTAATGTCTTTTCAATATGTTGCACTTTATGAATGAAAAGTTGTAACAAACCATTTCTTAACAACGAGAAAACGTTTTACATCTCTCGTTAGGATCTCTAACACTTAAAAAAACAACTTTCCTCAACGCTCCGAGTGTCCTTGGAGCGACACACCTGCTCTCTCATTTTTTCACTCCTTTTTTTGACCGCCATGTTTCTCCTTTTTTTCCACGATCGCACTGAGTCATTCGCGAAGCTAATGCTGCTGGGAAGGGCTGTCGCGTGATTTTAATTTAAAATAAAAATGTCCCTAATTCGTCCCGACATTATTATTAATGGTCCCCATTGAGAACGTTAATAATGACGTAATGAAATCGAAATTGATGGTGAATTTATGTTCGATATATAATGTTGGAATTGTTCACTAATAAATATTAATGGTACGCTCTTTTGGAGTCTGTATATGAATTATTGAGTGACGTAGACCATGTACATTGAATTGTAGGCTTTTAACGTGAATACATTTAAAAACTGCAAACGGAAGTGCATAAATGACCGGAACAGGAACAGTAAATGTGCTGTAAATGATACTGATTTGAAATATTCCTTACTTAATTGGCGTAGACAAAATTGTTTTAGACAGGGCGTACTGGACAAACGTGTTGTAACTATTTTACAGTTCGTTTCAAATGGAGAAGTTTAAAAAGTATTTATCTAGCTTTAGTTTTACGTAGTCTCAGAAAGAAACAGTTCCTGTCGATAGGATACGTTAAATAGGAACCATACGAGTATGTTATGTTATATACTCCTTAGTAGGTAGTAGAATGCCTCGTGTACTAGTTAATTTTGAATCAAACCACTGGCTAAACCTGCCTGACCAGGTCACCGGTTCGAAGCACCAAATAAATAGGTACGTTATGTCAGTGGCTGGAAAGACCAAATGACTGTAAAGTGTCTGTCCATACATTCGATTGAGTGCTGCTCTGGTGCTGGAGCAACGTGGCCAGTGCAGTGATGTCATTTAGTTTTGTCAATAGTAATGTAATTAAGACACACGGCCGGTTTGTATGACGATGTTTATCGCATTGAGTAATTAAACGAGGCGAGGTACAATGCAACCTCAGACAACGTGGACGTCAATAAAACGAAGTAAACTAAATTGCAAATATGGATGTCAGTGTACGCGCTAGTTCAGTTACCCTCAAAGCACGTATGTATTTATTGTACGTATGTATTGTACGTGATTTACTGTGGGATTATTCTTTTCCTGTAAGCATCATACAAAAGTAATTGTATTTATTAAATGTTACTAACTTAACTCTTAGTAAAATTGTTTATATAAAAGTACATGTGATACAATTAATGATTAATTAAATTGCTTAAAGTGCATAATTTAATGTAGAGTTTGAATTTGGTAATGATATATTTATCACGAGTGTTAAATGTGTTATTATAACTTCATATATACGTACGTAAGTTTATATATAACCGAGCAATTTCACCAATTTTCGCAACCTATTGTAGTTCTAATTTAAATATTAATATTTCTCATCGACTCTGCCAACCCTGTAATTCCAAGCAAGTGTTACGTAATTAGGAATTAAGCGCATAATGATTTTGACAAGTCAATAGTGCTCAGTCATTGTTTTTTTGCAAGCAAATACTGCCGTGATCATACAGCCTTGTCGGAGTTCGCCGGTGTTGGTGTTTTTTTCATGATCCATAGATAATAATAACAGTTTCAATCCTCATCAGTACATTTCCAGTACAGGATGTACAGATGTATGGTTGTCTTTTTTTCCATTTGCGCAGTTGTTGTAAGGGAAAAGTAATCTTTGTGTTCATTAACTTGATATACGATTATACTCCACGTCAGTCGCTGGTAATGTATAGTTGAACATAATGATATATCCAAGTTATTTTTGGTATAAACGTAACATCACGCCTGTAATCCCCGAAGGGGTAGGCAGAGGAGTGTAGTACACGCCCACGTTTCACCAGTTACGTTTACCAATATGGAATAGGTGGTGAGTCTATTAATATTAGTCTATTAATATTAATATTAGTCTAGTCTGGCGACTTTCACCTTTATTTCAATTTCTGAAAACACAGTTTACCTATAAACGCACTGATATAATAGTAATATTATAAGTTCTTGTAGTAAATTAAAAAGTAGTAGTAGTAGTCTCGTAGTAAATTAAAATTAAATACTAAATATTAAACAACATGAGTAGTATTACCATAACATAATATGCAACATGGAGTGTAAGGGGTTCGAAGCTCCACCCAAGAAGCCCACGCCAATCACAACTGGCGCACTCTACTATAAAACAGATAAGGCTCTCTCTTATGTCCAACACTGGACTGAAAGAGGCTGACGATAATGATGATGATCTAACATTAGTAATGGAGTAGTAGTAACGTAAGAGATGAAGCCAGTGTCATTACGATCAAGACCATAATTTAAGCAAAGACACAGTTGTTAAACGAACACCTTTCAAGTCTAATAATGTTCTAGAAGTGTGGGTCTCAAATGCTAACGAGTGCTAGTTTGATCAACTTCGAAGATAACGCCGTTTGCACCGTATTAGCAAGTGCGCCACTACCTTACACTTCTTCACTAATTCATTAATTACAGACTTGCTCGTCGCTCCACTCACATGAAGTTTTAATGTTTGGCGCTTCTACATATGTACAGAACTGAGAAAATTTCAGGCGCAGGGTCACACAAGTTCAGGAGAAGTACATGAATGTGTTGTGGCCAAAGATATAAAATTATTATATATGTACGACGGGTGATCAATAAGTAATGATAATCGAGTATTTCTAGAACGCTCAAAAATCCTAATTTTTTTTTTGCTTGCTTATATATCCACTAGTTCAGCTTAAAAAAATTGTATAAATAGGACACCATTACCGGGAGATACATTTATTTGAATACGAACTGTCGAAGAGAAAACATCAAAATGAAGAAAAATGAAATAAGAGCTGTCATCAAGTACCTCTGCCTGAAAAAAAGGTCTACCAAAGACATACAGCGACTTAGAGGAAACATTGGGTCTGGAGTCTGATCATCGATATTCCACAGTCGCATTC